>JAAVUC010000782.1:0-13520 GCA_014898925.1 Fusarium nelsonii
TATATTATTAAAGACTTCCCTAATATCTATCATATTTATAGCCTTAAGCTTCTTTATAATACGGCCGATAGTTATATATAAAGAGCCATAATAACGACTTACGGCCTAATAAAGAGAAAGAGGCTTCTTTAGGGCATTTAAGGCATTATGCAGAAGGCCGTATTAAAGCCGTAAGTATAAAAAAATAATGGCCTAAGCAGCCTTAAGATTTACTAATAAGTATATTACAATTTAGATAAAATTTATATAATTATATCTAACTGGTATTAAGATTTTAATATAAAATGCACTAAAATTAAATAGTTAAAGGATGCCGGCCTATATTACCCTTTTGTGTATATATTAGGGTTTTATGCCCAACTAAGCTTACTTAGTTGCCCCCGCCCCACGGGCCTCGAGCCAACGGGTAATTAGATTAGAGAGATAGAAAAAGTAGTAAAGAAATTGTAAATGCATAGCTTAAACTCTGAAATGCATACAATCCAGATACAGTAACTACTATCTATTTCGCCAACGGTCCATCCGCTTGAATTATGAAATCTACCACATCAACCGCTCCACCCTTTCCGTCATCCAGCGGCATTCTTTCAACCTTGACGTACATACTGGGGAGGCCTTCAATCGTTATGTCCCAAGTTGCAATTGGCTGCTCCATGATATGGCTGTATGCTGGATTATCGAATGGCTTACCATGTTTCGCTACCCGGTCGACCAGGATATTTCCCTTGACCTTTTGCATAATAGCATCCGCTCCTCCAGATGTAAAAGGAGAAACACCAATCAAGAGCGGCCCTATAGGATCAAATGATTTAGTAGTCCTCTTAAAAGTAACGGCAAACCCTTTAATCTTGCTCATCTTGAACATGAAAGATTCTTCTTCGTCACCATCGGCATCTCTCTCAATGCGGAGAACCCTGTCGCCACATCTTTGACGCCACGCCGGACCGCTGGATGTATTCGGCCTTTCTACCCAACTGGTGTTGATTGGGGACATCCAGCGTCGGAACAAAATGTCGCCATTGCAAAGTTGAAACGGTCTGAAGGGTAGAAGGTGGCGTTGACGCGTCCAAGCTTTGAAGCGCATATGGCTCACAAACAAATCCACAAGCACAAGTTCGTTCGTGCGTGAGTAGTAGTCGTCTCCCCAAGAGGATAACACCAGCCCAATAAGCTTGCTTCCTTTGCTTCCGAAACGACAGAGCAGAACAGCAAGCTCGAGGTTGTGGGGTTGAGTAATGGCTGGATCGTCCCAGTATGCAACTGAAGCAAACTTCTTATAGATTACAAGGTTAATGAGGACACCTTTATTAAGCATAGCTGGTGGGTTTCGTCGGCCATGATGGTGTGCGTACCCATGGTCCACCGGCCATATGTCAGAGGATTCCTTGAAATCTGCTGGAGAATCAGCAAAGAGCCCCAGGAGTGGTCGCCTGGCATGGGGAGGCTTCCATGGGATGGACTTTGTGCCCAGTTGCTGACTTTGATCGACAAGTTCAGCGGGGGATGTGACGAGCTTGCCCCATGCAAACAAGGATTGGTCGTGTGTGGTGTTCATAATAGCTTCCTGAAGCCTTTGAAAAGCTTTACGGCCTTCCCCGTATATAAGAGGAATATTAACGTCGAAGATACCTAATAAGCAGTAGGCAGTGTCTTCGATGCGGGAAGTGTTCCGGCCAGAAGCCCAAGACATCCTCCTTGCCACGCTGACACTGTCCAAATCTCCACCTTTAAGAATATGCTCATCTATTCCAGTGACAGAGGAAAGTAGGCCACAAAGATCGTCTTTGTTCCCGATCCTTTTCCAGTCAGTGGAGTAAAAGTCGACTTTAAGAGGGGCGACTAGCTCCTGTAACGTCCATCCTCGGGTAAACCAGCGGGAGGGGAGTAATCGTTCGCCAATAGTCCTTTCATCTGTAGACCAGAGAACATCTTGCAAGTAAACATAACATACTTGAGCGTTCCTGTACCACCGGAACATTGCGTTAATAGCCTCACTCAGCTCAGCGCTACTCTTTTTATCGATACAGCACCTTGAATGACGGTTTAGTCAATGACTTGGACTAAGGAGTACGGATGAGCATACGTGTCGACCCACACCCAGTCAAACCCATTGTTAGCTGCTTCCTGGCCGAACTTCTTGATTTTCTGGTAACCTTCCATCTTGTTGATGTCTGTGACCATGATACTTGGGGTGGCCATACTCTCCCACTGCTGGAAATTAACCTCATTTTCGTTCCAAGTATGCGATAATATAGCATAGGGCGGCACTTCGTTATCAGATATAAATTCTTTCAGCGTCCAGTTATGAATATTCAAGAGCCTCATCTTAATGAAATCCGAGAGAATAGGAAGACAGGTCAGAAAATCTGAGCATGGCTGATGCGGGGTAAATCAGATGATCATCCAAGCCAGGCTACAGCATAGAGGCACTAGAAGAGTTATCGCCTTAAGGGATATAGTGCTTTAGAGGAGGTTTAGTCGTATTGATATCAAGTTTAAAGCTGGTGGTCAGGTCTGGGATCGGGTTATATAAAGTGCCCGTATGGTCGTGCCACAACCAAGTCATTGTATTTAAGAAGTGGCTCAGTGGGCTAACTTTCCCATCGGCACCAAGCTGTCACTGTCCAGCTAAATAATTAACTAACAGTAGGAAAGCGCTGGGACCACTTCGTTCGACACTGTCTTAGGGACCAGTGTTGCTAATAATATAAACAATATGGTATTGCGAATCTGAATCGAAAATGAACTAACCTATAATCTATTCCTCCATATTAGATAGTTTGCGTGATTTGAAGATAAGATTATACGTAAAAAGGATACCCTTCTATCGGCAATATAAAGTCTAATAATAGATCTGGTAGATGCCTGCAGCGCGTGAAAGACTTGATTTTAGGTTATTTTATAGGGCATAAAGTGTAAGATGAATCCTAGCCTTGATATTTAGGTCTAACATATTTTAGTCAAAAATTAATTAATTACATCAAGAAGATGTAAATTGCGGGATTTTTTATTGTACTCGCTTGTCTGTTGCACTCGCTTATCATGTACGTTAAATAAGGTTCTAAATTGCTCATTAAATCTAGGTATTCATAGCAATCTATTCAGAATTCAAGATCCCCCACCTATATGCAAACTCCAAATTCTTGAAACGCCATGCTTTAGGACGACAGTTTAATCCCAATCGCCTACAAGTACTGGTAGCAAAAGGGGCCATCAATAGTCGAGACGAGGTCACCAAGTCGCTGCTTGGGCGCCAGAATCCCAAAATCCAGGATGGTTTCGAGGGTGGCATTGGCACTCGGCGGGTCTGACGATTCGGTTAGTCACCAAGGAAGGACAAGCGTCGTTGCCTAGGAAGCTACTTACTATTGTGCGCCGTAACAGTCCTGCCTGTCTGGTAGGTGCGGTTCTGGGCGTCCTGGCTCTGCCACAAGGTCCACACCCGATCAACCATGCCGTGGTGGAGGAAGAATGCCGGGTCGCTTGGGCTCGCGTACTGGTCAGCCATCATGCCGCCGACCCCGAAGTGGCCGGCGGCATGCAGACCGTTCAGCCCTTCGAGCCCGATATCAAACGACTCGAAGTCGTTGTATGCGGAGATGACGTTCACTACGTCTGTGGGCTTAGCGTTTTTGCTCCATTCGGGCGAGATGTCGCGGATCAGACAGCGCGGGTTGTAATCGAACCCGTTGTTCCTGCCAGCGGGCAAGAGCGCCACCGGGCCGAGGTGGATGGTCAGGTTGGCAAATGGGCCGGACTCAATGCAGCCGCCGCCGGTGCCCGGGTAAAGCAGGCGGGTAGACCCCAGCGCCGTGTCATTGACAGGGCCGTGGGGAATGGCCTTGCCGTTACTGCCCATTGAGTATGGCGAGCCGTCGAACACGGCCGACTTGCGCCAGTCTTGCCAAGTCTGGGTCCAGTCCCAGTAAGGGTGCGCCCCCTTGTAGCCGGCCTCGTCGCGCAGAGCAAGCTCATAGAGGTAGGTAAAGTAGCGGTGCCATGTGAGGAACAGACCCTAAGGACATCATGTAATTAGCTTGAAAGATCATCTTGGACTCTTCTGTGGGCACCCTACGCTGTGATGGATTACAGTGGCTTGCTGCATGTGGGTCGCGATGAAGTCATCGTAGCGGCTGCGCGCTCCGGGCACCTGGTCTGGCGGGCTCCGAGAAGGCAGCTCCATGAGCGTCTTGACGGCACCAATATATCTGAGTCTTTCTTCCTTGGTTAGTGCGCCCCTACCACTAGGTCAGCTTGTTTTCAGCGCAGACTTGTGTCCTCACTTACCATTCTTTGCGGTAGAGAAGGTTGTCTGGTTTGCATCCGGATTGGCGACTGTGAAGCACTCCATCCATATAGCCATTGTATTCTAGCTGCCAAACGTCCATCTGGCGCGTTGCCTTTCTCTGCAGGTAGTCCGAGCTATTATCACTACCGTATGGTGCAGCACAGGCAGCCGCAAGGCTAGAAAGGGTGACGGAGAGGGTGGTGAGTTTCATCTCGGAAGTACAGAGGAATGAAAAGTTGTGATAGGGAAAGTCGAAGGTGCCGGCTTCTAGAGAGGCGTGGAAAGAAGGAGCTGATAAGTCAGAGACAATGATGTGAAGATGTGCTTGGTCAGCGAAAAGAAGGGTTCTCTTGGCGCCCGTTGAATAGCTTTTGTAAGGCTGTGATCCGTTTTCGATTCTTACTAGAAGAGCAGGTAAAGCCCGGCTTAGCCATTATGGCTTCACTAACTTAGCCGCAGCTGAACAGAGAAATGCTCAGTCGTTATCATCAAGCCACTCACAGGCCCCAGAATGAGGCAGTTCAGGATGTCTGACTGGAGCGAGGTCTAAATTTAATCTTGGACAGGTGGACGGCATGAAAGACGAAGGGCAGTGTTCAGGAGCAGACGTGAGGCGTTACACTGTCAGAAGAGATGAAGTTCGACTAACAACGGGAGCCAGCTTTCAGCGTACCGGAAGACAAATATCCGGGACGTCCAATGCGCCGCCATGGCGCCGATCGCCTGGGCTGTGGGGGATGGCTCCCGTACAAGTTGCCAAAAGTGTACACCAGCAAGGCTTTGCCACGGTGCATCCCACCACCGAAGACACTAGTTGGACCTGCTAACGCGGGGTGGTGGGCACCTCGGGCGGTAGTTGACAACACAGTCCCTGTGATCGACCTAGCCCTGTGCCGGCGCTAATCCATCAACAAGCTTTCGGCTTGGGCGGAGTCGGAAAACTCCCAGCTAACGCACTCTAGACTCCGGGCTGTGCATGCTCTTGGCGTCTCTTCCCGTCGTCTGCTCCCTCTTGGGCAGTAGCAAGCACCAGAGTATTAGTTGGGACAATGCCCAAACCTTTGCTTGGTGGCACTCGAGAAGATCAATACATCGACCATCGATACCCATCGCATCCACCTTGTTATTGCATGTTATTTCTAATTATGTCCTATCTCTCATTGCATCCGTCTGCCCACCAACCCCGTCGCATAATGAAGGCCGTCACCATTCTATCGAGCATTTGTCTGGTCGCAGGAGCCATGGCAACTGACGTGTGTTCTACAAACTCGCGCACGCCCTGCATCTGCCCCGCGGGCACTGAATATGCACAGTCTGCCTCATGGGCAGTCGTCGGCGCCAATGCTAAGGACGTCGAAGAGCTTATGAATGACTGTAGGTTTGCCCAATACGAACAGCACGCACTGAGATGGAGCTGACAGTGATAGACTTTGAATGCGGATGGCGTGGATCCGTTCCGTATCAGACCCTGGGGCCCAACAACTACCCCGGCAAGTCTGTTCGTGTGACGACATTCAAGACGCTGCAAGGGGTTTTTAACTTTTCCGAAATTGTATGATGTATCGTGAAGCAACCATTTTCGATGATTAAATGCTAACCTGATGCTGAAATACAGCTCACGGACCAACGCGTTCAGAGCGACGGCTCCTTCATCCAGAAGTTTGAATACCAGTCTACGATCCCGGGCTCCAACAAGAATGGCACCCAGACGCCGTGGGGTGGATATTGGATTACCATTACGGCTGACCACATCTTTGAGAATGAGACGTTGATTAGATGGAGTACCTACCTCTGCTCGAGAGGCTATGTCAATGGTATGTGAACATTTACCGCATCCCCCCCCTTCCCACAGGGAATTTCATGCTCGTATCATTTGCTAATGCATGTCTTGGCTGTGTTGGTTAGACTTTAACAAATTCCACGAGATCGCATTCAACGGCGTCATAAAGACTCTACAAGGCGAGGGCAAGGTCAACGGCACAAACGTCGCTGCGTTTTCCATCTGATGATTTGGCTTGTTATAAATAGTTGGCTTTCTGTCTGGTGGGAGCCACTGTGGCTTGTGTTGAGAGTGCACTTAGTAATGGGGTTGTGGGTGTGGCTATCATTTATGTATGTGAAGCTCGACTCGATTTCTTTCGATAGGTACCTATAAACGTTTCGTATATTTGCCCAGTCTACGTTCTTTTACATCTTCTATTCGGACCGGAGCGTAAATATGTAAAGATATTAAAAGAATGTCCTAAACAAGAGATTACGATTTAGTCAAGGAGTCATCAAGCTACTCAATCTAGTGGGACTCTACTTTTTGATGGTGCTGATCTACGCGTACGAGTCTTAATATAACTTGACTTGCTGATCATTCGCATACCTATGCGCTGGCGTACGGCCGTATCGATAAGTTGAATTGCTCCGAGTTGCACAGGCGCCTTCATTTGGTTCGGGGCTGAGAATCGCCAGTGCTGCGCTACCGCCGGATGACGCCCCCCAGGCGGCTGAGAAGAGAGTCCAGACAGATAGGTCATTTAGAAATAGCCCGGCAATCGTTAGTTCGACGCGCTGTCAATCAGTTGGGTAGGGCTTAGAACTGCCATATCCAAGCGGTATATTCCGAGCGCCACATACTTGTAACACCAAGTAGCATTAATATTTTTATCTACCACTATTTCAAGAACTCTAGTATAATATAGGTAATGCTAAGTTTAACTTGCATTAACTTTTACTCTATAAGTTTTGTACCGCCTGTTATTATCTCTTTTAGCAGCTTCTACTTTTTTCTAAATACGTACAATCTGTCTATAGATACGCCACAACGCCAGCCACAGAGCAAGCCCCAAGCCAGTTCTATCCGCACTACCCCTTTAGCTAAAGACACATCCCCGCTGTCAAAGGTGACATAAACTTACCCGGTTTTATTTAGAGCATGGTGGTGTCTTACTTGCAGCGTCAGAACCTTGGCTAATGAGTACAGACTAAACTCCCTAAATCTCAGGCGGTGCTTGTAAGACGGTCGTATAGTGTAAGAGTGTAAAGATTAAGCATGCTAACAATCTCCGTGGAAGAATAAGCAGTCTAGATTCTGGACTGTCACCAATCCACCTGCTCAGCCTGCTTCCCTACATACAGGCTTCGAAGCAGACAGCAAAGCCGCAACGCAGGCTATGAGTAGACATGATGGCGTACCGGCATCGACGCAGCTAGAAACACTGCAAATGTAAGCCGCCAGCGCGTATGGAATGGCACTCACATCAAGATATAAATCAAGAGCATCAAGTCGTCGATTCTGATCTGAAAAACTAGTTCTTTTAACAACCATACTCATTCTCACGCCCTTTCCTTTGTATTCCCTTTACTTGTTCCTTTCACTTTTTTTCTTTTCTTTTTCTTTTTCTTTCTTTCAGGACATAGACGAAGCCCCTCCCGCCTGCTAAGAAAAGAAAAGATCATCTAGACAAGGAGATTTACTAGCCATGTCTTTAGGCGTCATTTCACTGATAGCTCTTGCGGTAGCTGTACTTGTCCTCCATCGAATGTTGCGTTATGCGGCCGGTAAGAAGACAGAAACCCCCGGCACCCAGGGCCTGAAAGCACTTGCACAGCGTCATGAAACCGCTGCAGCTCTACTACAGCTCGTCGACACAGACGGTGCTGGCAGTTGGCCCCCAAGAACCACTCATGGCAGTAACTGGCCAGTTGCCCTCCAGCCCTACCATGAGATCTACCTGGAGCTGCTTCCCCTGCTATCGTCAGCCGAACCCTCGCTTGATGATGAGGTCAACAACGAGAAGCGTAGCCGCTACCGCGAACTCATGAGAAAGTTACTTGCGGACCGTATCAATCTTGTCGAAGTCGAGGGGGTCCTTGCGCAGGCGGCAACAGGAAACTGGAATGTTTGTTCCCGCCAGGCTTACAATGGATTTTACTCCTGCATTGGCGTGAGCCGCCATGCTTATAGGTAGGGATTGCACCCTGTCAACTCGGACCCTTGTTGCTTTGTGGGCGCGCTAACTTCTGGTCGCATCTTCGTTTAGGTGGGCTACTATCCCGATTGTCAAAGTCGCCCAGGACGAGAAGCTTGTCGACTTTCCTGTCGAGCTTGACGTGCCGTGGGGTCACCTCCAGCGGCATTTCGGCCTGACAGCCGACAGCGGCAACAACACATCCAACGTGCTCCTCAACTACAACGAAAACGGCGAAAGGGCGTACAAGATCAACCTTGACATTTCCGACTTAGTTACCTTCACCGAAGAGGCCTTCTTCCGACTCTTTTGGGATGTCGAAGTACTGGTAAGCAAGCCCCCATTCCCCCAGGAGACGTTCTACGTCGTCTGTAGAGTCTCAGAAGCTGACAGAGAAACATCAGGGCGCTCCCATCTACACAGAGATGATCCGTGCCAACATCGCCTATGACCAGAACGACAAGACAGCATGCCTGAAGCATATGGAAAACATCGCTGATCAACTCCGCGGGCTTCTGAAGGTCTGGTATCAGAGCATGACCCAGGTCCGAGTGAACAAGTCTGTCTGGCTCAGTTACTGTCAGGGCTTCCAAGGCTGGGGATGCGGCCGGATGGTGGACGGCGAAATGGTTATTTTTGATGGAGTTTCCGGAAGCCACACCATGTTCTTTATGGCGTTGGACGCTTTTCTGGGCATGGATCAATATCTCAGCCAGGAAAATGCCGCGAGGTGTATTCCTCACAACCAGCGCGAGCTGTGCGCCACCTTGAGAAATCACTCCTTCATCAAGAGGCTGCAGGCTGAGGGTGACAAGGGACTTGTTGAGGCGTCGCAAAAGATTGTAAACAGTCTCAAGGTACGGCATGAACTCCTGATAATATTCCAAGAAACATTTTAGACTGATCTTTAATTACAGATGTGGCGATCGGCTCACAAAAAAAGGGTTATGCCGTATCTCGCGCAGCCAGCTCCGGAGAGAACTATGATGACGGCTGGAAAGTCATTCATAGAGTCTGGTTCCGACACGGCACACCTCAACATCTTGGAGGATATGCTCATGGGCAGGCTGAAGAAAACCATCGCTCTGAGCAGCAGGCTTCTGGGAATTTATGGCAACAACAATTCCGAAATCCCAACCACCCCAAGAGATGGCCCTCTGGAAACCAAAATGCCAATCACAACAGTAGCCTAGGCACTGTGTATGTTGTTGTTCTACCTTAATCACATGAGCCTTCATCTTCTGGGGTTTGGTCTTTCAGTTATTGGAATTATAGATAGTATCAGTTGAATTGTATTTTCATCGGTTTGCGAAACATCATGGTGGATTAGCATTTCTAGACGATAGCTGCAATTAGAATTCCTTAGGTTCTACTCGTTCTAAATCTAAACTAAAGTCTTCCAACTGGACCCTGCGACACCTTTTCGACTTCCTTCTTGGCACTCAGAACCCCGTATGCGTCAATGAGACTCAATCGAGATGGCTCCTTCGTTCCCGGCAGGCATTCCTGCTAGCGGTTAAGGTGACTCCCTTTCTTCAATCATGAGCTATTTAAAAATAGAATGACCTGTGCGCCTTGTCCATTGTATGTAATTATATGTTGAAATATCAGCTACCTAGCTAGCTGCAACCTTTTAATTACATAACTAACTAACTGACTGATTTCCCTTCTATTAATACATAATATAATAATCCTTCTATCTATTTTACCTTCATCTATATATCTTTAACATATTACTATTGGCTAAAGGCTATGTATAGCTATTTTATTATTTAGGCGCCTTATTGCTGCAGGTAGGCTGAATTTCTACCTACTTAGCTTGAAGATATGCAAGCCGACTAAATATTCCCGAATGCCGTTGTCTTAATCAGATATACGGCACAACTCAAAACAATTTACCTCCAGACGACCGGCAGTAAAGCCCACAGAATCGTGGGACGGCACCGTGGCAGTGCTTCGGTTATCTCGGCCCACCATGAGCCACACTAACTATTGGTAAGCGCACGGGGGGAGTGGTGATATGGTTAGCTTGTGCCTAGTGACAGACTATCGGATGTCCAGTGGTAAGGGAGCACGGAATATGTAGCTGGGTAATGGCTTGGTAGGCAGCGCCTAGAGACGGCGCGTCTACCTACGGAGCATGCTTTACTCCGCTCATACAATACGACTCAGCCACAGAATTTCAAAAGAGTTCCATACCCCCATTTGATTAAAAAGTACTACCTCTAAAAATATCATGCGCAAGCCTGCCGGCACCGTTACTTTGATTGCTTCCGGGGGCTGATGCTCAGCACCGTGGTCGGTACAATTGGCAACAGAGACTGACACTCCGGCTCTGCTAACTATATTGTGCATCCCTAAGGCTCAGCTGAACTATTTTAGGTGTATCGTGGCGTGGCGTGACATTCCAAGTCCCTCTCTTGTCAGCATCACAGTCCAGACAGACCGAGAGGCTCAACCTGGAAAGCCTAGTGAACATTATCATGTAGATCCAATGACTATACCCATATGTGCCCCCGAAATCTTGGATGGAAAGAACACCTCCTAGAGCCTACAGTTCCCCCGAACTTTATCCTTTCAACAAACACATCCCATGGCGTCACTGAAACCTCTCCCTCCGCTACCTGCCCGGACACATAGCCGTCTGGGTCGTTCACTTTCGCGCTACAGCACGCGGTATGGAGTCACGCTCACCAGAGAAAACAGCCGATACAGTTCTACGGCCAATTTGCTCGACTGTCATCTCGAGGATAATGACGCTCCCTACGAGCCGAACACGTGGAGAAGCATGCTCCAAAAGCCAATCACTGGGAAACCCGTACCACAGAGGTCAGACACGCAAAGGAGCAGAAGGTCGTGGATCGAACCTCTAGATAGAATTCTGAAGGAGCCTGATATGTGGGACAATCCTTTTGAGGGACTGTTCCCACAATACGCCAGGTCAGATGCCTCAGTAACAGAAACGACGCTCTTACCAGAGCGCGACCCGACATTTGAAGTTACATGGGCCGATGTTGACACTGGCATGCCGCGAAGTTGGCCGGCGTGGTATCGCGCTATGAGCCTGGTATTTATCTCGTTTGCGACGCTCGTGGTGTGAGTTGAGCCCTCAGGGCTTTTCTCTTAGACAGAACTGACAATGCTTGATTAGAATCATGGCGTCAACAGCGTACGCCATTGGCATTACGGGCATGGCAAAAGACTTCGGCATACAAGACAGAACAGCACTCACGCTCGGCGTCTCGATGTATTTGTTCGGACTTTCCATGGGGCCGCTCGTTCTGGCTCCGTTGAGTGAGATGTACGGACGGCGCCCAGTCTACATCGTGTCATTATTCTCATTTGCCATCCTCCTCATCCCTTCAGCGGTCGCACCGAACCTGGCCACTGTCCTCATCACGAGGTTCATGGCCGCATTCATGGGATCGGTTGTAATATCTAGCGCCCCCGGGACGCTGAACGAACTTGCTGACGAGGAAACGAAAACCATGTATTTTTCAGTGTGGATCCTTGGGGCTGTCAATGGGGTAAGCCTCCTCAATAGAAAAAGCACCCTCTCTGCAGATGACTGATCCCGAGGGAGTGTAGCCGGTCGTGGGCCCTGTTTTGGCTGGTATCATCTTTCAATATGCCGGCTGGCGGTGGATTCATTGGTTTCTCGTCATCCTCGCCTTCACCTCCTGTATTGTCATGGCGACTATTCCGGAGACACACGGTGCCGTTATCCTACGCCGGCGATGCGAAGAAATGCAGAAGCATGACGATGAAAGATACTGGTGCACCCATAGCCAGACCATCGCTTTCTCAGAACGTCTCAAGATGAGTATGAGTAGGCCACTTGCCATGGCGTTTACTGAGCCCATCTGGTACGTACAGCACGCTTGTGATAATCCGCATACTGTAATAAAGTTAACATTTCTAGTCTTTTCTGGGACCTCTTCGTTGCCATCATATACGCAATTCTCTACCTCTGTATCGTCGGGTATCCAATCGTCTTTTCTCAGATTCGCGGCTGGAGTCCTGCTGTAGCGAGTCAGTTCTTCTTCGACAAGTCTTATTTATCCGGCCACTCACTGACAGCATCTACAGACCTCCCCTTGCTTGCCTTTGGATTCGGGGCCATCATTGCCATCTTGGCAGATCCGCCGCTTCGGCGCCTGATGAAGGCGCTAAGTCCCCCCGACACCAAGGTCAGCCCAGATGCCACGCTGCCAATCATCATCGTGGCAAGCATACTGCTCCCGATCGGACAGGTACTCTTCGCTGTCTCGGCGGCACCGCCCAACTCCCCTGTCGTCCCTATTCTCGCCGGAGTGCCCTTGGGCATTGGCAACATGTTGGTCTTTCTCTACGTCACCAATTACCTGGCTGTATCATATGGCAAACACGCAGCAAGCGCACTCGCCGGTCATGCATCCATGCGATATTTCTTCGCCGGCGCATTGCCATTGCTGGCGCCGGTTGCGTATGATCGGTTGGGACCACTGATCATTGGACTCGTGCTGACGGGGATTTTAATCACTCTTGTGATCATCCCAATGATATTCTTAAAATGGGGCGACAAGCTGAAAGCAAGGAGTAAATTAATAGGTAGTGTTCAGACCTAGCCATAATAGGTTGATGCTTAGTAATAATCAGAGGGAGTCCATAACCAAGACACTAAAGCGCTCTAATTTCAGTAATATATATATGCTTAGAGTGATATGCAGGGCTTATGGCCTTGACATAAGGTTGTTTTGATAAATTAAGGATTTTAACAGCTTAATCTCTGGCCCCTTCGAGAACTTCATAGGATCCTGAGCTCTATAGAACAGCCCGTCTCCTGCCCCGCTTAGGAGATCGATTTTCGTCGCTTTACTTAGCTTTCTTTCTTTCTTTTCTTTCTGTTATTTATTTATATAGATATTGCATAAAAGGTCTGAGGCAATAAGACTCTTAATTGTTAAATATTTGGGTGAATTGTCTGTTGTTCCTCTTCTTGTGTTTCTTCGTCCTGTCTGATAGTTGGGTTAGGACCCTATTTCTATCTGTTCCGTAATGCCCTATCCCAGAGATTTTTACAGTGCTAAGATGGCCCTCCGACCGGTACCTCGGTCCTCTGGTCAGCCGGTCTCGTCGTCACCACACAGACCTTCAAGGACAATTCACAAGTCTCCCTCTCTTTCAGACACATCGCAGTAATACGCTAGGCTCGATATGTACTGGTAACTAACATGACGACCCACCTTTCCGCCATGACCCCCATTCCGCCACCCGTGATCGCCTCACTTTCA
>JAAVUC010000791.1:0-15260 GCA_014898925.1 Fusarium nelsonii
AGTAGTACCTCCGCGAGTCGATGTGGAAGGCGTGCTCTGAGGAGCTGGAGTGGCACTGCCTGATGTTGCTTGAGCAGTCGAAGGGTCAGCGCTGCTCTCGCCAGTCGCTCGTGAACCAGCTACAGCAGCGCCTCTCCGGGTCCCCCGGGCCGATGCCCTTCCTCGGTTCATATTATCTTCAACGGTGTCGTTTGGAGGCGAGGCGTATATCGAAGTTTAGCAATGATAGCCGTTGTCGCAGGTCCCGAGTTTCTAATAAAGCTTTACAAAAATTTAGTCTGAATCGCAAAGCGGAAAGTCAGATAGTGGGGGGCGGGACGGTGGGGGACTAGAAATTCTGCCATGTGTTGTCTCACCGCCTACAACTTGATGCAATTGAGGTTAGCGTTCATCTTCAAATATTGGCATTGGAGCTTGGTGGTTTTAGGGAAGGATAGTATGCTATAGGATTTGGAGACAGTAAAGATTGGAACAATTGACCGTGGTATCAGGTGCCCATAGTATAAGTATATTAATATGTGGTGAGCTCTATATTGGTTCACAAAGACCACGAAGTGACAGAACAACCCTTATAAAGGTCCAACATGGAGAGAGTTCTACATATCGACGCACCTAATCAATCGTAGCACTGATTGAGTGAAATGATTGGTCTTGATTCTACAGAAGAAAAGCAAAATTCCACCACTGCGCTTTGACATCAATCTGGCGGAAGAGTACTAAGGTAAGCAGCGATGACCCAACAGCACAGTTAGTTCCTAATGCGGAAATGAGGCCAGGACTCATTGGTCAGAGACATGACCGTAGCCCCAGCCGTGCGCTTTGGGTAAGGATACGACACAAGGACATCGGAAACTTCATGATTCTGCGATAAAAAGTGAGACAACTGCAGATCGATTAATGTAGTCAATGGGACGGTAGGTAGCCTGAGATGTAGCTTTTAGCTATGAATGTAGGGGTAACTCAACGAAACTGACGAAACTGCATGTGGACTGAAGTGGGAAATGTCTCTTCGACAAAATGCTGGATATATGGTTATGTATGCCCAGTCTGAAATGACTGACACCACAACGTAGTTGACTGGTTGATTGTCTAGCCGTGATCGACATACATATTTTCAAAAGTGCCGAATTGAAAAAAACGCCGGCCTTCCATACCCTGAAACGGCAATTAGGCAGGGTCTCATCGAAGACACATCAATGCCTTGTCTCCAAACTCTGAAGCAATACTGCCTTCCTGAACGAGCATTGACCCAATCCATTCTCTTCCAGCTTCTACCGTTTTTGCTCCAAACTTAACAACCACGCAACCTCGAACATTTGCTGCAGACCAAAGAACTCCACCTTCTTTCTCCTGGTCTAACCTCCGTGATCGCCAACGCTCATATTCAGAAGTATTTGTGTTGTCCTGTGCCATTGCTTCTGGTGACCGAAAGTCTCGGGCACCAATGCGGGGAAGTGCAGCAAACTCAGTCTGGAAGAACTCTCCCAGTGTCTTTGTTTTAGCCCCTCGCAGGATGAGGGTTCCGGTTATGGCCATATGTTGCATCATCTCTGGAAGGGTTCGGCCAACAGATTTGCTCGCTTCCCTGGACAAGATGATGGAGTCTCGAACTAGGAGCCGGTCCGTGGAAGTTGTCTCAGGATCTTGCAACCATATTTCGTTGCGTCCTGACCATTTCCTGAAGCTCCAGTTCTCCCCGCGGGCCACACGCCCTTGTGTGACCCAGTCCAAGAGGCAGAGAGATGCTTGCTCTCTGAGCTTGAATATCTGTTTTTGGGCGTACACGCTGTCTTCAAACGGCTGTACGGGGTCCGGAAGTAGACACATGGAAGCGTCGTTATCTATAGTGACATCCAAATTTTGACTTGTAATGACGTCTGCTGTAGGCGACTTGAAGATCTTCGTGTGACCTTGGGTCGCAATGCTGAGCTTTGCCTCTGGTTTAACGTGAACTGTCAGATTGACACCATCCCCAGCAACGAGACCGCCTCCATAAGATAGCAAAAACACCAGGGTACTTGGCTGGCTTGACGAAGGAGCTGGCGATATCAGTTTTAAAGGATATTGGTAAGTCATCGTCTCAAGACCGCTTTCACCTGCAGGGAGCAGGCCAACGACGATGCGGCCATCACCAGGAGATGAGGATGAGGGAGGAAAAGGCGAGATCATTTTGATGGCATGTTGTGATGGAAGATGCGAAAGGAGAGAAAGGTCGGGGAAGGATTAATGAGAATCTAATTGGGTCAAGACAGTGTCCAAGTGTCAAAGCCAAACATCGTCTCCATCTTAACGCAGCATCACTAACAAATGCCTTGGTTTCAATTGAGGCACGAGTCAAAGGGTCCTCTGCTATTAGATAAGAGATAAGAGGTAGTTGGTCGAATTTGTGCTTGGATTGTGGGGGTGCATCGCATCCTGAGCTCGGGTGTGGCTTAGGAGATTTTAGGGCGTAGATGAAAGGATGGAAGCTGCCTGCAGTGCATACTGCGGTACAATGACAAAACTGCTACCACCCGATGTTCAGCCGTAGGTAGGTTGGTAGACAGAGGAAACTGGCACCACCCACCCACTTTCCAGAATAGCTTGCGCCGTCATCTCATCCTATCCCATTTGCACTCAACTTACATACTCCACGCGACATTCAACGCGCCAAGTGGCTAAAAGCTCCATTATCGCCCTCGCATTGAGGGTTCTTAAGATCGAATCTTGATACTCAATTCCACACAGCGCGATCACCCTTGAAAGAAATCATGGACAATAACGCAAGTCCGACTCCCGACCCCGATGCTACAACGCGTCGCAGATCGGGACGCGTCGTGAGAGCGCCCTCCAAATTTACACCGGAACCCGCATCCCAATCAACACAGCCGAAGCGCAAGCGAGACGACCAGGACGATGAAGACGAAGATGGCGAAGAAGAAACAGCCGAAAATGAAGCAGCTGATTCAGATGAGGAGATGAGCGACGAGCCTGATAACGACAGTGACGAAGATCATCCCGCACCGCGCTCTAGAAAGAAGGCGTCGCAAACAAGTCGCGCAAAGAAACCGTCTGCCAAAAAGCCCAAGATTAACGGATCTAAACCTTTGCGACCGGCCCGAGTTGCCCACGCAGCCAAAAGTCTCCCGAGCAGACCTAAAAAGAGTGTTCGCATTGAAGACGCGGCGGTGAAAGGAACTGGCCTCTATTGTACGCAAAACCTCCCCCCGAATTGCACGCTTTCTTATGTACTGACGCGACTTAGCCGATCTCTTCGGCTCGGGCGATTCCAGTAAATCTGTGGCTGAAGAATGGTTGAACAAGTACAATGATGATGGAGTCGTAGCCTTTGCTGACCTAGTGAATTGCATTTTGCAATGTGCTGGTTGCAGCCAACTCATCACAGAGGATGATGTTCGAGATGCAGAGAACATTGCGGGCAGACTGGCAGATCTTCAGGGTGTCTACCAAGAGGTATTGTTGAGCTACACCTCTGAAACAAGACCTCAGACTGACACAATTATAGCAAGCAATCACCGACTATCCTCTCATTTCCAGAACGAAACAGTCGCGATCCTTCCGAGATGTTCTCATCAGCTTCTTCGAAAACCTCATCGTTAACATGCACCAAAACAATCTTATGTACAGAGACGAATTCCTGATTGAAAACCTCCACGCATGGCTTGCTAGCATGTCATCATCGAGTCTACGACCTTTTCGCCATACTGCTACCACTATATCTCTGGCAGTTCAATCTGCCCTTGTTATGGTCGCCAACGACCTTGATTTCAGACTTGGGCATACAGGAAAAGCTCGAAACTCGAAGGTCAAAGTTACCTCTGCGACGCAACGTGATGCGGAAAAGAACAACAGTAATCGCAAGGTTTGTACTGAAGCGATTCAATCATTCTTCGATACTGTCTTTGTTCACCGCTACCGAGATGTTGATCCCAGAATCAGAACCGAATGTGTGGAAGCTCTCGGCAACTGGATCATCTCTTTGCCTGCCATTTTTCTTGAGCCTGGCTACCTACGCTACCTGGGCTGGATGTTGTCAGACACTCATGCCCCCACACGTCTCGAGGTTCTGAGGCATCTTGCTAAAGTCTTCCGAAGAGATGCAGACAGACTGGGACATTTCATCGACAGATTCCGTCCCCGTCTAGTGGAGATGGCCTGCAAAGATGCCGACGTCTCTGTGCGTGTAGCAGCGATTGGCGTTATTGACGTCCTTCGCGACCAAGACATGCTAGAGGGCGAAGAGGTGGATGCCATTGGAAAACTCATCTTTGACAATGAGCTTAGAATCCGAAAGGCAGTTGTTGGATTTTTTGTAGCCTGCACCAAAGATGCTATTAGCGAAAAGGTGAAAACCCTGGGTGATTCCGACATCATGGAGGAGATTCCCAGCGGAAAGAAGGCTTCTCTCGACGCCCCTCGCGCTGAATGGGTCGACCTAAAGTGCTTGGCTGAGACACTCGCTATTTACGACAGTCAAATTGAAGAGGAGCAAAGCAACCAGGCCTTGGGTCTGGACGCAGCTGTAGACCTTTTGGAAGCCGCTGTTCCAGAGACCAGGATCTCCTTGGCCTCACAAGTTCTTTATGAGAAGGTCGATGAAATTAAGAAATGGACGCTGCTGGCTGGATATCTTCTATTTGATCACACGACAAGTTCCAAAGCAAGATCCAAGGGCAACAATCCGGAACTTGCATTCAAGAAAACCGTCGCTCCCTCTCCCGCAGAAGAGGCCATACTGTTGGATGTATTGAGCTCGGCAGTCAAGTCAAGCCTAACACATCCGAGTGAACATGATAGGTCGCGAAAGAAACATCAAACATCCAAAGATGCTGAAGACGTGAGCATCAGCCCTGAGGACACTGCAACTGAGCTGGTCACCGTCATCCCTCATCTTCTGAGCAAATTTGGAGCTGAGCCTGATACGGCGGCAATAGTTCTCCGCCTGGCACACTTTCCCGACATTGAGGTCTTCAAGCAATTACGACAAAATACAAACAAGTACGAGAAGCTACTTGACGAGATTGTTACACAGTTCAACAGACACGACGATAAGAGAGTTTTGTCCGAAGCCGCTGCAGCGCTGTTGCATTCGCGTCGATATGACGAATTGGAAGAAGTTACAGACAACAAGATCTCAAACCTCTGGGAGACTGCCATTACCGCGTTGCACAATTTTGACAAGACATATGAACTTTCCTCGAGAGGGAACTTGGAAGAATCACCTCTTAAGGAATTATCGACTGTCCTCTTGAAGATCAGCAAATTGGCGAGTCTTTCCAACTGTGTAGACATTCTTGAAGCCGAGGGAGATTCTACCGAGTCAACAACAACGCCCGTGATTCAGATACTAGCCAACATTGTGCACCGCGGCAAGTATGAACCGCTGGACGACCAAGATATTGATGACTTGGAAGATGAAGTGGTTTCTTATGCTATCAAGACCTGTCAGTTCTACTTTATGTGGAAGGCTTTGGCATACAACACCCTTCTTTCATCTGGTCTCAATGTCGCCGACGCTGAACTCGACCGCTTATCCGTACTGCGCCAAACTTTCCGCAGACATCTCATCGAAACCCTTTCCTCACGCGCCGCCATTGACCAATTACGACTGTTCGCTACCGGCAGCCTTTGTGATCTTCATCTTACCTTCGCAACCCTACGGCCTACTATTGAAAGGGTTCGTCCCTCTTCAAGTTCCGGCTCGCCTTCCACAGACGGCGAGAAGTATAAGGCATTGATCCAGGACATTGAGTCAGGACTCATCCCTGAGTTGATCGCTATTTTTGATGGAGCCGAGAAGCTATACGCCAAGAAGATTAAGAAAGACAAGCTACTGAACGAGCCAGCCGAGGATGAAGATCCCATAGCCGATGACGAAGAGGAGGAGGAAGATGATGAGGATGAGAGCCTGTCCGAGGAAGAGCGCCTCGCTGCCGAACTTAAGGCTGAAAAGGCACTCTGTGAACTTACAGCCAAATATGTTCTCGTCATCACAGCACGACTTGTCGACAACAAGGGCACTCATGCAGGCAAGTTGCGGCGACGCTTACTCCGCAACCAAAACAAACTTGGTCACAACTTCAAAGAAGTCGTCACTTATCTCGATGAGGAGAAGCTGGCTGAGCGAACAAGGAAGAAGGCCAACACTCACTCAGCAACTTCCAAGCCCCAAAAACCTCAGCTTAGCGAAGCCCTTGTGATTGATGATGACGATATCTTCGACAGCACACCACCCCCGGAGGAGGGTTCACGAGAGGATCTCCGCCAGAAAGGTCTCTTGGAGGATGATCCGATTGAGGACGATGACGAAAATGAAGACGAAGAAGCGGAACGACCAGCTCATGAATCAGATGATGAAGTTATAGGAGATTAAATCACATAGTGGTTGGCCTCTGGTATATAGTGGGTGTATAGCTTTTTCGGTGCGCGGCGGGAATGACCTCTGTTTTCTCTATTTGCCTTTCAGGCTGGTTATGGGCAGTTTTAGTCATTTTCACTTTTTTCTGTTTATGTAGTCTCGTCGCTTTGGACCTACATATCGGAGTCTGGGTATGCGACAGTGGACTTAGTTTTCAGGGCGTCAAAAGACTGCATGTGTATGCACAAATAAGTATCATTTCATTGTCAGAAATGTTTGCGCCTCAGTTTCGCCCGTCATGATGATTCGGTGACTTGTAAAAACGATGAAGGCTTCAGACTCAGAACTCCAAATTGACTTGTCCTTTGACTTAGTTGACTTAGTCCCAACTTTTCCGCTACCCATTCATTGACCTGATAAAAACTTTTCGTGTATCTATCCTCCTGCAATCATGGTACCAAAGAGGCGAAACATCCTCTGCCATCGTTTCCCGTTCCCTGCACTGGCCTTTGACGTATCAGACTCTGTAACTTTGATACCATACTGCTGTATGCAACATGGGAACGACCGATTCGTTAGCTGCATCTTGCCTGGTTGATTGTTTCCGGTTCCTTGCTCGTTCTCGTCGTCGCTATCAGCGGGAGGCTTCCCCTTCCTCACTGCTTCCTGAGTGGCTGTTTTCTTTTCTTCCAAGTTCCCCCAAAGGGTGAACATCCTTTCTCGAAGCGTAGAGATTGCCTCTTTATCTTGTCTCAGGTTAGATGCGTCGAGGCCTGTAAGACATTGGGCAGCTTGATTATCCACAAGAACCCATAACCTTTCCTTCTTGTGCTTGGGATGGCCAACGGCGTCCTCGAGTTCTAAGAAGAAACGCCACTCCCAGTTCCGGACTTCATCTATCGTCATCTGGCTTGGTAACTCGTCTTCATCTTCGGAATCGCTATTGGACAAAGATTCTTCGCCATCATTGGAGAGGATATCGTATTCTGATTCCTTCTTCGGACGTGCGAAATCTGCGAGGTTTGATGGAGAAAAGTCGACTACTCGAACATTGGCTCGATAATTCAAGTTCACAAACGGTAAAGGGAGTTTCACACTTTCCCCTTTGATGGTGGTCTCGTGTTGCACAATGCTGGTGAGTTCGGAAAGTCGACTAGCCGCTTTGTCTTGGTACTCGCATTTCACTGAAAGTTGTCAGTACAAGTTAACAGTATACGCCAAGTGGAAATACCTCGTGTGTTCAGGTCTGGGACCTGTGTTGTGTCCTCCTCTCCTTGCTCGTCGTCTTGGCCTTGCCTGCCAGCTTCCCTTTTGCGTTTGGCTTTCCGTTTCGCTCTAGCATTCTCTTTCTTTGACTCTTTGCCAGTGTCCACACCCTTTTTGCGCTTTTCTCCTGCTTTGCTAGCCTCTTTTATTTCCTTGAGCTGCTCTTTTCTCAAGCGCTCGTATTCCCTCTTCCTCTGCAATGCCTCCTTCGCATGAGGATTGACATAGTCGGACTCCGCTGTCAGATCCGCCTCTTGAAAGCCAAATTTGGTGCCGAAAGCACCACGGTCTTCCCTCAAAAAGCCTTCCAAGTTGGAACCATTGCGGCCCGTCTTAATCTGTAAGTTCCTTACATCTACCCATGCTAAAAGGCCTATCTTTTCTTCACGAATAACGGTCGCATGAGGGTCCCAACAGGTGATTTGCATGGATCTCTTGCCATAAGGGCCTGGCCAGTCCGTTGTCTTAGCGGCCGTGGTGAACTTAGTAGTATAGCCAAACTCGTCACCATCTCGTCCCAGAGAAGCACTATCTGAGCCGATGGAAAAGTTGTAGAACGCTGGATTTTCCGTGTAATCAGAAACCCACAAAGTTATTCTGTCGCCTGAATCGAAGGGTGGTCGAACAATTTGAGCTACTATGTCACAGAACTCCCCATCTTTGACATCCTTAAGTAGCCTGAACTTGTCTTTCACGTTTGCGGAAGTGATAACCATGTTCTCGAATTCTTGTTGAGCCGGAACCCGATCTCTGTTAATGGCGTGGTACATTTGCGAAACAAAAGCGTTCTCTTTGCTGTCTGGAAGGGTATCCTTGGAGCTACTGCGAGGACATAGGGCAGCTGAAGCTTCGCTGGGGGGCTTAGGAATTTTGGAAGCCTCGTATACCGAAATTTTGGTGGTCCAGTTGGATAACAATGACCATAGATCAGACCCATATTGCTGAACCTTTAGTAGTGATTAGTGAGGAATTCACAACGCAAGTGGTCACCACTGACCTTGGCTTGGCGGATGAGTATAACATCGCCGCAGCTTACTCTTGGAAACTCATCTTTAGGACGAAAGACATTGATAGAAATGGAATCATCATCTTCAATGGACGAATCATAAAGTCGGACTTGGCATTTCCAGTCTGGACGCGTTAGACAGAGTGATCAGCTATAATATTAAATTCGCATCCTCACCTGTACCCCTTGTAGGAACAGGAGCACGATAGTCGACAACAACGCCGACTACATTGACAAACGAAAAAGGTCGAGCTTTGCCGTCCAATATATCACGAGCCGACGTATAGCCCGGAAGTAGTGGTGGTGACATTGGAGCGGATGTGGACACAGCGAAGCCAATTCCAGTTCACATCGGGCGGACGAATTGGTGATTTTAAAGGTACATAATTCGATTAACGTGATCGCGTTAAGTGGCAGCGTAGGGCGAGCACAATGGCGTGTAAGTGAGGCCTGTGAGACGCGGTCGACTATGACGGACCCAGTCCACTACTACCTAAACGCGCCTAGCTGCTTGCCCCTCCAACAATTTCCATCGCGACTACACGTGACTATGCATGTGACTCAATTATTCACTTCAGGCATGCACTTGCGTTACCAGGAGATCAGAAAACTTGACTTCTGGAAGTATAAGAGACGGAATCATTTAAGAGCAAAATTTTCGGCCATTTACTGTTGTACCACTAAGCTTTGAGAAAAACTCTCTTGTTACCCCGAGACATGGTGGCAAGTTGCAGATAATGAATGTGGCAGAAAATTTTAAGTTCATAGTTAAAAGATACTATTTACACTGTAAATTGCCCGGGAAGTAGACAAGCAGGGAGGGTCACCATCAATGTACACCAAACTGGCCCTTGTTCACGGTATGATTATTCAAACATTCAAGCAAAGACAGAGTAAACTTTCAGGAATTGTAGTCCCCTTCGCTGGTTGCTTTGTTTACATACTCTCTAAGTGGATAGAAAACAAACAGCTCCTCTCTTTTTCTAGACAAATTCTAGATTACATTACCCACATCATCTGCATCAAGCCCTCTTTTTCTACCCGTAGCGGAGACCTGATTCGATTGCCTGACGTACAACTAGAGCTTAGATCCAGATTGCTGCCTGAGGCTGAAATAATCACTAGGCCCTTATTTTGTCACAGGCGGTAGTGGTTTCTGTTTGGGTTTAGCAGACAGTCACTACCGCCTAAGAGCCACCTGAAGAAAGACTTGCCCGCTGGGTCAATCATTTCGACACCCTCCTAGTCCCCGGCCGACAACCAAGACTTCTCTCTCTCCCCCATCCATCTCCATCAACAACAAATCTTTCTCCTTTTTTATCTTCCTCACAACCTTTCCTTCTCATCCTAGATTTTCTACTCCACGCCACTTTCTAGAGCCAGTCTTTTCTCCTTAAGACGCTGAGCTCCCCTCTTGCGAGCCCTTTGTGCTGCTTCCACCCCGCACAACAATTTGCTGCTGTTACGAACGCCCTCTCGGACCAAAATAACAGCAGTCACCATGGCTGAGCGGTACATCCCCGAGCATCGCCGTACCCAGTTCAAGGCGAAGAACACCTTCAAGCCTGAGGAACTCCGCCGTCGTCGTGAGGAGCAACAGGTTGAGATCCGAAAGGCCAAGCGTGAGGAGAACTTGGCCAAGCGTCGAGGTATTGGTACCGGTGAGAACCGACCTGGTGCTTCCCTCGGTGCTGCCCCCGATAGCGACGATGAGTCCGCTCCTACTGAATCTCAGGTATGTATTATCAACCCTGTGGCTGCCAAGCTGCTGGCTTTGTCTGCTGTTTGCGCAAATCCTGTCGCCATCACTTCGCCCCGTCCCTGCCGTTTGGCCTGTGATGTGGGGGGAAATACGCACCTCATAACCCCACATCCAGGCTTGATGGATTGGGGCAAGGTCGGCCAATGTTGCAGTGACGTCTATATCCTGCTTCATGCTCCCACTGTCCACAGCTTGCTTGCGAATAGCATGGCTTTAGCTTTATGTTTATTATGAACGCTTGCTAATCCCTGCCTCAGTTGAACGAGGACCTTCCCCAGATGGTTCAGGGAGTCTTCTCGGACCAGATCGATTCGCAGATTCAGGCCACCACAAAGTTCCGAAAGCTGCTTTCCAAGGAGCGTAACCCCCCGATCGAGGAGGTCATCAAGACCGGTGTCGTTAGCCGCTTTGTCGAGTTTTTGCGATCCCCTCATACTCTTGTTCAGTTCGAGGCTGCTTGGGCCCTGACCAATATCGCCTCCGGCTCCGCCACCCAGACCCAGGTCGTCATTGAGGCCGGTGCTGTCCCCATCTTTGTCGAGCTTCTTGCTAGCCCCGAGCCCGATGTCAGGGAACAGGCTGTCTGGGCTCTCGGTAACATCGCTGGTGACAGCCCGCATTGCCGTGACTATGTCCTCAGCTGTGGCGCTCTCAAGCCTCTTCTTAACCTTCTCGGAGACAGCCGTAAGCTTAGCATGCTCCGCAACGCTACATGGACCCTGAGCAACTTCTGCCGTGGCAAGACTCCCCAGCCCGATTGGACTACTGTAAGTCAACACCAACTGATCGAATTGAACGCATATTGATCCTTGTCAGATTGCCCCCGCTCTCCCTGTCCTATCCAAGCTTGTCTATTCCCTTGACGATGAGGTTCTGATTGATGCCTGCTGGGCTATCTCCTACCTTTCCGATGGATCCAACGACAAGATTCAGGCTGTCATCGAGGCTGGTATTCCCCGCCGACTGGTGGAGCTTCTTATGCACGCTTCCACCTCTGTTCAGACCCCCGCTCTGCGATCTGTTGGTAACATTGTCACCGGTGACGATGTCCAGACCCAAGTCATTATTAACTGTGGTGCCCTGCCTTGCCTTCTGTCCCTCCTCAGCTCTACCAAGGATGGAATCCGTAAGGAAGCCTGCTGGACCATTTCCAACATCACTGCTGGCAACTCTTCCCAGATCCAGGCTGTTATCGATGCCAACATCGTTCCTCCTCTGATCCACCTTCTGCAGAACGGTGACCTCAAGACCCGCAAGGAAGCCTGCTGGGCCATCAGCAACGCCACCTCGGGTGGTCTGCAAAAGCCTGAGCAGATCCGTTACCTGGTTTCCCAGGGCTGCATCAAGCCTCTTTGCGACCTGCTCGGCTGTCCCGATAATAAGATCATTCAGGTTGCCCTGGATGGCCTCGAGAACATTCTCAAGATTGGGGACCTCGACAAGCAGGCTGCTGGCGAGTCTGGCGACTCCATCAACCGATATGCTCTCTTCATTGAGGAGTGTGGTGGCATGGAGAAGATCCACGACTGCCAGAACAACGCCAACGAAGAGATCTACATGAAGGCCTACAACATCATTGAGAAGTACTTCTCCGATGATGAGGAGAACGCTGATGACGGTATGGCCCAGCAACCCGCTGGCCCCAACGGTACCTTCGGTTTCGGCACCAACGGTGCTGCTCCTTCAGGAGGATTCGATTTTGCCAAGGGCAGCGATGCCATGGACATGTAAAGAGCTTCTTGATTGAGGGTCGCACTTTCGACAGCCTATCCAAAATGTGGAGCAATCCCAAATTCCCCAAAGACATAGCACCATCACGACACCCCTTCCCCCCAGAACAGTTTTACCCGACTGTCGTTTACCCCACATTCCCATGATATCACACCCTATACCGCGTCTTTTTAATGTATCTGGAAGGTTATATGAGGGAAATCCTAACCCCCTCAAATTACAGGCCCTATGGTAGCTTGAAAGCTCCAGCCTGAGTGAAGAAGTGAGGAGAGAGCGGAGTCAGCGGAGGCGTCTGGCTTCTCGGTGACAGATGCAGAAGCTACAAACCGACGAGTTTACGTGTGTACGCAGGAGACATCATGATGGTTGGTGTTCAGGCACATGTGACTTGCGCAGGACTATCGCCAAAGCTAAAGGCAGCATCAATCGAGGACGCGTTGCCCTGGGAAGCCTGTGCTAGTGCATCAGGACTTCTGAGATGGTGAAGCTCGAAATTACGGGATTTACTGCCAAGTGGTGGTGAATCTGGTTCAAAACATAACCAGAAGCCGTAGTTAAGTTAAAAAAAAGAATAATAGGAGTGTTTGCCCCTCATCCATGTGGCTTTTCTTGACATGCTATGACTTGCGTGATGTAAGAAGATTTGTAAGAATGATGGAATCTGCTTGTTGATTTGTAAATATTAAATAATGCGTAGGCAGCCCAAATACTGTTGATCTCAGGTCTATCGGGCTGTGGTATTCGGACTGAGACATTGCGATAGTCTGATAATGGCGGGGTTCGTGACCGTGTGTACTCGATAGTCTGCACTGTATAGTATGTGAGTCAAAGCACTTTGCTCACAGTGCAAATCTTTCTCATGGGTCAAACGCTTGATTTTTCGTTGATTCGTCGTGCTACTAAGCGCTATTCGTGCTATGCTTCCGACGTGAAATTTCCTCAGTCGATTAGTATTGGAGTTAAGATGAAGGAAAGTCTCTAATACCCAGGCCTACCATTTAAATCAATCCGTTGATATCTTAAAGCTCACTCGGCTGGAGATACCAGGCCAAAAAGCAAGGTTGTCTTGTCTGTTCTTGCCTTGTCTTGTCCACATGCTTTGTAGAAGGAACTCCACCAATTTAGCTACCATTCATCGACCTGGCCTTGACAATATTCATTTTACAACACCACGACCAATAAACAACAGCCTTGCAAAATGGTCAAAAAGGGCAAAGGGAAAGCCAGTGGAGGCATAGATCTTTCGGATCCCATGCCATCTGGCTCATCTAAAGACCAAGCTAAGGGCAAAAAAGGTCAAAAAGGTGGCACTTCTACTCCTGAAGCAGCGCCCGCTTCAGGCCCTCCCAAGCCTACTGTGAAGCAACTTATTGGTGGTTCTTCATGGACAGGAAAGTTACCTGTCAATCTGCTCAGTGAGTACTGCCAGAAGCAACGCTGGGAGAGGCCCGAATATGATACCAGAAAGGCACCCGAGGGATTCTCGGTATGGGTTACTATGAGCGCCAAGGATCCCAAGACGCAGCAAATCACCAAACTCGAGCCCTTCAAGATACCAGCAACACACAAACATTTGATCATGCGACCCACGGCCATAGAGGCTAAGCATGCAGCGGCTACATATGCTCTTTTTAGAGTCTGTAGCATGCAGAACAAGCACACTGTCCTTCCACCTGAACATAAATCGCTATGGAAAGACTTTCAGGCTCTCAAGACACAGGATGTCAAGGAAGGAAAGGCTTGGATGTATGAGCCAGATCCATTCAAGGCGCTCCAAGAGCGACAGGAGGCGAAGGCTGCTGCAGACAAGAAGAGGAAGGAAATTGAGGCTGCCAAAGCCAAGGCCGCTGCCATGCCTGGCGCCGCTGGATTGGTTCTTATGAGCAACGCAGGCAAAGGAGATGGCAGCTCATCAAACATCATGAAAGGTTGGAGCACGGCGCCCAAGGTTGAGATGGGCAAGAAGACAAGAGCTCAGTTGGAGACTCTACTACGAGCTGGCGTTAAGTGGAATCCGAATGACGTTCAAATGTCAAAATCCCAGAAAGAGGCTATCGTTGCTGAACTTAGCAAGCTCAGCTTCCGCAGAAGTCATGTGGAAGAAGCAGTGGAGTACTGCAAGGACCGAGAAGAGACGCTCGAGTGGCTTCTCATCCACGTTCCCGAGGACGACCTTCCTCGGTGGGCTTTACCAGAGAGCTACGCGGCTGGAGTTTCAGTCGGTGCTACAAACCTGAAGAGAGAGGGTATCATCAAGAGACTCGCTCAAGCAGGTTACTCTCTCGAACTAGCCACAAGGGTGTTGGATGAGCAAGGTATCGATGAGGACAAGGCCGCTGAGACATTGCAGAACTTGCTTTTCCCAAGCGAATCTAAGAGCTCTGATGATGCTGACTTCTTGGACCTTGGTTCACCTGAGGAGCAATGGGAGGAGGAGGTTGGGAGTCTGGAAGCCATGTATGGAGAAGGTTTTGAGCGCGAAGGTAATAATGTCATTCGCATCAAACTCGACTCTGTCAAGAACGGGCAACAGCCTGTCGAAGCATCACTGCAGATTCGTCGCCCGGCGACTTATCCCGCAAACCTGATTCTTTCCATCTTGGCCAATATTCCCTCTTACATCAAGCTCAGCATCGTCCGGAAAGCGCTCGAATATATCGAGGAGTCGTTGCGCGATGAGCCCATGAAGATCTATCTGGCTATGGACTGGATTCAACAGAATATCAATGGAATTATCGAGGATCCCGGAAAGCTTGTTGACATTTCCGCGGTTTCTTCGGCTGCTGCCGAATACAAACCCGTTGCAGCCATTGCACAGAAGAAACGACCAGCTCGTGCACCCAGGCTGATAAAATGGGTCAAGGATGAGAAGAACCGAGAGCAGTGGCTTCGACGGCAAGAATCAACCTCTTTAAAGAACATGATCAGCAAGCGCCAGAACCTGCCTGCGTGGCAGATGCGCGAGGCCATCATTGGTACTGTCCGGAGCAATCATGTTACCATCATCAGTGGGGAGACGGGTTCAGGTAAATCTACACAATCCATGCAATTCATCCTCGATGATCTGTATGCACAGGGATTAGGCGGTTGCGCGAATATGATTGTTACTCAGCCGCGTCGAATCTCAGCACTTGGAC
>JAAVUC010000792.1:0-11717 GCA_014898925.1 Fusarium nelsonii
GAGTATGGATAGAAAGCCTGGGGCTGACTTTACAAGACTGATAGACAATGGCGTAACGCCACTGAGCCTGGCTTCTAACCGTGGACATGCAAAAGTAGTCAAGATACTGCTAAAGAAGGGAGCCGACTTTACGACAGCAACGGCAAATAATGGCTGGACGCCACTAATCGCTGCCTCGTACAACGGACATGCAGGAGTGGTTGAGATGCTGCTAGAAACGGGGGCCGACCTCACGAGAGAAAACAACAACGGCTAGACGCCACCTTTGCTTGCTTCTGCCAAGGTGTCATGACGATGATTTTAGATGCCGTGATCAAGCGCATGCTTTAATTATTAACCTTGACAAGAGACGCTGAGTGTCGGTTTTTTAATTCCTCATTTTGGTATTACCCAATTACTTCTCAGAGGCATTCACATCGATGAAGAAATAGGGGTGTGGTGGACCGGTTTCCTAATAAGCATTGCTTATTTTTCAACTAAACTCTTTAAATCCTTCCCATTTTGAACAAGCGTGTTTTTCTTGCCTCGTTATAGTTACGTGTTTTCGATTATACCTAGCCTTATGTCATGTTTCATCATATGTCCCTATATCAAAATCTAAATCCAGGAAGTAGACAAGGGAAAAGTATAAACCAAATCCCTTCTTGGTCGAAGTGCAGTCCCTGCAGGCGTGTCTAGCATAATGCAGGCGACCTGCTGGGAACCACACTCCCTACGAGCATCTGGTTTGGATATGCTTACTGATGTGATGGCACAGAGTATGGCAGTGAACAGTGTCGATGATTGGCGCTATACCGAACAACAACAAAAGATTCAACCGTTCGCACAACCCCTACCCAAGCCCGCAGCTTCGGTCAGTGCCAGCGAGGATGTGGGCTGCCGCAGCGTCTCCTTGAAGGCGAGACCATTTCCTTCCTATTCCTCCAACGCAGTGTTAAACGTCCCCCACCCTGCCGCTCCCATATTAAATGTAATCGAGATGATCGAAGCTCTAAGTTCAGTATCAACCTTTGTTTAAAAACGCAGAGCGAGCTAGACACCTATAATGTATGCTACAGTGAGTTCACGGGTTTCGCTGGGCTATTTCGGGCTATGACTATTTTTTACAGTAGTCCAGCTGGGCAAAACGCATTCTAACGTAGTTATATATAGCCTTCTTATTCCTCATCGTTTATCTTTTTTCTTCAATCTTTGACTACTAAGAGAACGGAGAGTTATTCGCACGTCTATATTCGGCTGGAGAAGAGTAAAAATAGGGACAACAACATCGACTCAGCTACTTGGGTACGAGCGATAGGTAGGGCGATGGTCTCGGCAGCATAAAGGTTGAAGGCTCGATCGTAGGTTTAACCGAAACTGATAGAATCTAAAACAGGGGTGATTTTATTTATTCTCTAAGTCTGTCGAGATGGATCGACTCCTGGATATCATCTTGGCACCATTTAAGAACAACGCAAGGCCCGTTCCGCAAATCCCCTTTCCTGACCAAACCACAAACAAGCCTGCAGACACATCAGTCCGCTAATTCTTGATTGTAACGGTAACTGCCTTACACTCAAAACCATGCACTTATCAAACGAAAGTATTTGTTCAAGAATCAACTACCACGATTCTGTATGAGAGAAAGTTCACATGCCAGGCTGACGTCGTTTGGCCTTTGCTGTGCGGGGTTTGTACCCTTACATTGTTGCCATTAAGTCAACCCCATTAGCCCCGATATCTAATAATCACCGCCTTAATTAAAGCTGTTCGATCATTGTTGACTGAGCGAAATTTGTTTGAATCCGGTCAATAGATCGCACATCCCCTTATCACGCATTTGTTCCGCCATGCGTAACGCCTCTTGCACATCCTTTGTGGACAGCGCACTCTGATGGTTTGTGTTCAGGGATAGAAGTATTTGTGCCGACTCAATGCGGTTCTGAAAAGTGGAGGAATTTTCTACAACTCGCATCAATGCCGACTTGTTCTCATAATCTCTTTGGGATATACCGTCGGCGAAGTGAGGTGCTAAAGCCCGAAACATGGCAGGATTGCATTGCATAGATGCTAGATGTAGGACATTTTCACCATTCGTATTGCGATGATGGAGATGCTTTTCAATGCCTTCTTGCTGCAACAAGTACTCGACAATGCTGACATGGCCAGCCAGGACGGCTTCTCCAATCGACTGATGGGTTCGATGGTTTAAACTTCGTGGCTGGCGCTGAGACTCGCGCAGTAGCTCCTGTCTGAGATCGATGTTATGCTGGGCGATCCTCATCAAGAGTTCAACGACCGGCAGGCAGCCTTGACTGGCAGCTAGGCAGAGAAGTTCATTACCCCATTCCTCTCGGACTAAAATATCGGGAATGTCGTTGATGATGCCAAACGCAGCATCCCAACTCTGGCGATAGTTTCTGTTGGAGAAGCGCCACGAATCGATGATTTGGCGGAAGAAGTCAAGATTCTGGAGATGGCGTCCAGTTCCACGTCCGAAAAACAACATTCGAAGTCTGCATAAATCGCCCCATTGAAGAACCTGGTCAACAGCGATCAAAGCTGTGTTCGGCAAAAATTTGTCAGACTCAAACTCGGATTTTTCGAGCATCTCAAACAGAAGCTCCTCGGATCCATAGAGTGATGTAATGCTCAGGGGATCGTACAGGCTACCATCGAATTCAAATCTTGCTTGCACTACACAATCTGGTCGACTGTTCTGACTTGTCCAGTTGTGCAACCTGGTCGAGTTGGCTTGGCATAACTTTTCAATATTTCTTAGGTCAGGGAGAGGTTCTGCTGTAACAAACCTGAAATGATCTATCCAGCAGCAAGAGGCATAGACAAAAAACTCGCCAAATCCACGATCCGCAGGATCGTAGCGGATCATTCCTTCCTCCCAATTTTCCCACGAACAATCGGTAGTATAGGCAGCGGCATCGTTGTCATCGGTGAATAGGTCCAAATTTTGGGGTAATTCCTCTATAGCCATTTGCTCTTCAGAAAACAGAGGAAGGTTGTTGATTTCATCGAGAAGCAAGTATCGGACGCAGATGTTGAAGATGTTGTTCTCCAGTCTTGATGAAACAAGTGGGTCCGCTGCTCTCTCCTCTGCGCGAAGTTTTCCCACATCCTGAAGCCTTGGACGACTGAGAGCCAATCCATTTAATATGAATTCCTTTGCTGATTGATGAACAACGGTGATTTGACGTTTCTTGAGGTCCCTAAAATCGGTGCTAGCGATGAACGGTTGAATAAGGGCCATGACACCCTGAGTATCAACTAGTTCAGCGACCTCAGCGACAGTTGAAATCTCTGGATCAGCTACGCCCAATGCGACAGCCCAAGCAAGTTCTAGAATACTTAGTCTCCTCCGGGCTGCCCCTAGGATTTCTAACGCCGTAGCTGCCATGTTTTGGGCCTCCGGCTCCTGTCCAGCGCATCGAAAGAACAGGCCGGCGTATACTTCATAGAGTTTCCGTGGTTGTGGCATATCATCTAGAAACTTCTTCATGCGGCCAGGTGCCCTTATCTTAAGGGCAGCAATGGTTTCAACTGTCATCTTCGTCCATATAGCACTTCCCTGTGCAAGAGTAGAGAGTCTCTCCACGACCAGCTGTTTGGTGTCCGCGGTGAGGGGAGCTAGTCTTGTCTCGACGGTCTTCTCGGCAATAATCCTATCCCTTTCCAGATCGGTACTGATGGTAATCTGTGGAATCTTGCCGATTTGGTCCAGTATCTCCTCCCCAGGACGAGATGATAGCACAACTTTCAACCCGGAAGTCTTTTCAGATAAACCTCGCAGTGAGTTAAGAAGTGTATTCCGAGAGCTCATGTCGCACTCGTCCAAGCCATCAAGAACTAAATAAAGCGGCCGATCAAGCTCTCCAACAGTCTTCTGGAAGAACTCAACTAACTTGCGGACATTTGCCGCAGGCTGGAAGTTTCCGGTAAGCAGGTCTTGTCTGTACCAGTCGAAGAAGGTCTTTTTCAACCCAACACACTGCTCCAGAAGTGAATGAATTAAGCAGGAGAATATATATGGCGCTTTTCCTGTTTCGTCATCACGGCAGTAGTGGTACAAAATCATCGGCTGTGGTAGCTGATGGCTCCTTCGCCGACACAATTCATCGATAAGGAAGCTCATCGTGATGCTCTTACCGCTTCCCATATCTCCAAGGATAACCAACTGCTGATTATCACATGCTCGATACCAGCTTTTAAATTCATGCTTTTCCAGAGTGAACTCGCAAGCCGAATCAGCTCGAAGAGACTGTAGATCGGCATGAAGGCGACTCTGTTGAGGCAGCTTGTCACGACCCAACCACTGGGAGACTAGACCGACTTAGTAAGAGCGTACCAAGAGTCTTGAGGTTACAAGTGCAAATAAGACGTACTTTTCTCGTCGTAAAGCATGGCTTTGATATCTTGAACAATATCGAACGTGGCCTTTTCCACAATCTTTCGGAGAAATTCGGCTTGTTGCAAAAAATCCTTGACAATATCTGGCAGTGTGCCGGTATCTGATATCACAGCCAATACAAGCTTGGTCCCTCTCTTCGAGAGCAAGTCGTGGGCAGACACGTAGAACTCAAGAAGCTTCTGGTAGACCGATACCAGTGCCTAGATAATATTAGAAGACGAACTCGCAAGGGACGTAGAAACAAGCAAGATCATGCCTTATGAATATCTTCTCTGCCATCCCTTTGACCGAGGGTATCGCAGTCATCAATATACGAGATCTGCTCCAACATTTCTCCAATCTTTTTCGCAAACTCAAGATCGGCAGTGGAAATGCTGATGGCCACCTGTATACGATCTAGTCAGTTGAGGCCTGTAGAATTATCTATAATCTAAGCTTTGCAGAAATTCTTACCGCTGTAACACCTCTAATAACTCCAAAGACGGTATTAGTGGTGGGCTCAAGGGCTGTCAAGGGCGCTGTCACGTCTAATGCCAGCTTGAATCGTTCCAACGGAATTTTTATAGAGCTCAAATATCTGACTCCTCGCAGGAATATGGATTCGTTGGTTGCATCTTTGTCAACCCCCTCAAGTTCTTGAAATAACTGTGCGATGTTTTCTCCTTCAAGGATAGCAACGTCCACATCTTGGCCCATGTTCTGCACTGCCTCCTGGTAAGCCTTACTCCAAAGGTCAGAAGGAGTAACCACCACCTCAATATTGGGCTCGGTAGTTACCACTTCAGTAGTGAGAGCAGAAGTGGAAACAGCAGCTGTGCCAGGGACAGCGGCAGAAGGAGAGCCATTCCGAGGCGCTGAACCGTCTACAAGGATTGTAGCGAGGTTAGTGCTTTCGTCAAGTTGGTCAAGAGCGGTGGCTGTTTCACTCGAAGCAGCACCACTCGTGCGCCTGATAGAGGAGGCGTATGTGGAAGTAGTGTTAGGACTGTATTGGTTAGCCCAGTTACCGAATATGTCCCGTCTGCAAGCTGTGGGAAAGGACTAGGCACTAACCTAGCTGCAATAGCACTAGCATCTGGAGAAATCTCCGGGTCAGAATTATCACTGCGATGGCGGAAAAGGTTCAGCCGCTGGCGTAATTTGAACCGAAAACCTTCTTGGGGCGGACTGGTGGACGGCATGTTGGGCGTGGCTAAAAAAGGTGCGATGTAGATTCAGTTGATTCGAGCAGTTTTCTGCGCATTTTTATGATGCAGCACCGTAATCCAAAGTTCAACTTCCTAGGCCCGCCAATAACTGTGCAATATTAGCCGCGGCGTTCATCTGCCACAAAGCACAACAGTGTCTCCGTGATTGGCCAAGAGTACCCATCTCATACCCACATGGGAGCGATGACCGGTGGATGTTACCCCTCCTCAACAACGAAAGATACCAATCAACATCCACTTTCCCATTTTGGCGGATTTCTTGGGAGGGGTTTTCTTTTTCTTCGTTTTCCAATCTCTAGACAGAGAAATCATTCCACCGTCCGCATCTTCCTCCTCATCGCCTATCCACAAGCACTCTCGAAACAATGGCACCAAGTGAGGAAGCCGGACCTGGTTCGCCTAAAGATGTCCTTTCTGGCATGTCACCGGAGGTGCGCAAGGACGCTTACAACAAACTGCTCGTCGCTTCGAATCCAATATTCGTCTTCCAAGAATCAGCAAGCCGACCGGTAGAGTTCTTCGTGCCCGGCAAACCAACGCAATGGCCTGCATTAGCATTGACAAAATGTCGAGAGTACAACGAACAAGAAACCAATGCGGTTTTCTACGGCTCGAATCATTTCAACTTCGTCGATACCACAACGCAACGCGAAACCTCGATCCTACAAGCCTTTCTAGTCTCCTCCACACCAGCCAATGCGTATCTGCTATCCCATATGTCCCTCAGCTTTCCTGCACTTGAGGCGGTACAGGGACAACCCGAAGCGGTGAGGCTTACGCAGGGAGGGACGCACGCTCTAGAGCTTCTTCAAGACTATTGTGTCAATCTTAAGATTTTAGAATTTTACGTGCATAAGGGCAATGCGTTCGGTCTTGCTGGAGAAGCCCTTAACGAGTCCCTTCATGAGGCTTTGTCACAGATAGACGCGCGATTAAAGGCTCTCTCCTCTCTGGAAAAAATTATCATCAGGTATCATCATGGCAGACCAACCACCGAGGTAATGCAGTTGATGCAGGGTTTGGGGTGGATAGTTCTGATAGGTGATAAAGAGGCACCATAATGGTCATAGAGCCTGTATGTATGGCGCCTTTGCCTGAATCTCACTATTTCATGACGACCAGGAGCTTGTGCTCGTGAAGAGGAGACCATGTATCGAAAGATTATGAATATATTTTTGTTGTTGGGCGAAAAGAGAATCGAATTTGAAGGGTTGTTAATCGACTCCATCAATGGATCGAAGCTGGCTTAGGGAACTTGCTTGCAACAGGCAAAACCTTCTAACGAGTTAAGCAAGTATCAAAGCATATGTGAGCGGAATCGTATTCGACCAGGATCGACACCAGCAACCAGTCGGTCTTTTTTGTGTTACAGTATGTCGAGCTTGGCACACCCAGACAAGCATAATACAATTTGGACGCTCTCGAGGTCGCGGTTCATGGACCTAGCGGCGGTCGGCCTGATGCAATCGACACCATCGCTGAAATGCCATCTCGTTTTTTAAAAATTAACTGTGATTCGAACGATGTCCTCGGAGGTCTCAGCTGAAACGGCGTAGTCCATCCAAGACTCTGCTGCATACCGTGCCATCGGAAAATCAGGTCTGATCGTGTTGTGACTGCCCCTGATATCGGTAAGGTACGTCAAGCAAGTTTTAGAGGTGGCAGTGCTGGCATTTTTAAATTCGAATTGGGATTGCTTCTTAAGATACTGTCTGATAGAGAAATAGGCCAGATGAAGTTCCTTCCCGACCTCGGCGTAGTTTGTGACTTCCAGCCTAAAGACACTAGAAATGCAAGTTGCCAAGGAGAATTCCAGTTTCCTGACTGAGACGAGCTCACAGTTTACTCGAGAGGCATTGCTGCGAATTAATGCGCAGCTAAGAGCCATTTTTTCAGTGAAGAAGATTGTCATCAGAGTCTACATTAAAAATTTGTCCCACTCGATGGTGGATTTGATGCAAAGACTTGGATGGGTTGCCTTGGACCACTGATGTCGCTAAGCAGGCGATCAATTAGCGATTCAATGAAGCTGGGTTGGCCTATGCTGCAGGCCAAGTCCCGTGCCATTCCCCGGTCCTCAAGACGAGCCTAATTTCTTGATTGAGCCTGATCCGTAGCCACAGCTTGATAATCGACAATTATCACACTCAGTCATTATCTGTGTCAATTGCACATTTTAAGTTTGCTGGCACGTTCGGTGATGGGGACGGAATCCGCAGTTAAGCTTTTGAGGTCAAAATGTTGATGCTGCAGTTCCGCATTCAGATGCGGTATAAGCTATCTATAGGTTTCTCGATACATCATTCGTTCTCCCCAATTCTTCTTGCATAGATCTAATGCCGGGATAGCAGGCGATAGCGTGTTTGTCATAGTTCTTGCTGCTTCAGCAGCAACCCAGAGATTGAACCAACACTATTACCCTAGCTCGGCATGCATGATCTCAGTCTCCATATCCTGTCTATACCATCCACCAACATCACTGCTCAATTGAGTGCAAATATGCAGCAACCTCTTTTTGGAATATGTGGTCTCTGACAAGCTGGTCAGCGGATTCTACAATCCATGTCTGACAATTTCTTTGCGTAATCTTATTGCCCGAGGTTGCCTATAGATATGTTCATGTTAGCTGGGAATATCAAAAATAGACACGGTATTTGGAACGCTCAAGCTATGCAGAAGATGGCCAAATCGTAAACAGGAAGGAGATTGATCGTAGTGTTCACCTTATTATTCAGCGTCTTCCCAGGAGGCGTGATCTTGTATGCGCTCGATTCGAATCCACACACAGGGGTATAATCAATTTTACGTTTGCCATTATTGAGCATGGCGTTCTCATCGAAATACTTCCCATCAACCCACTGTAGAGGTATTCGCTTTGATGGAACATTGCCGGTTGCCCGGAAGTCGTGGTTACGCTTGACCTCGAATGTGAAGCCATTCCGGACGTCGCCCGTTGCATGAATCAGTACCCCGACGTCAGGATCAGTGTGTGAGCGGATCCAATATGCCCAATGATCCTTAAAGGGCGAGCCATTATAGATCAATAGTTCAACTAAGAAAGCCCCTGCTGGCTGTATTGAGGTTACAAAAGGGGGTTGGGGGCTGCAGCATCAGAGGCGTTCTGAATAAAAGATGGCGGTGGGAGTGGAGGTGGAGGTGGCGGGTTGGGTGTTTTCTTGGGAGAGGGCATAATGATGCCAAAATTCTTTGAATATGAAGCAAATGTGCGTAAAATGGTCAAAGTTGGAATGGCAGGGGATGAGGCAGTTTAGGAAATAGCCAGCAGCTGGCATTCATCTTTTGAGACAGAACAAAGAGTGTTATTTATACGTGCGCGGTTTTTCTCAGGACTCTGCTGTCCCTTAATGACGGCTTGATATGGTGTAAGTACAGAATTTCCCTTGATATCCGTTCAGGCGGCAAAAATGCAAAGGAACAGAGCAGCGTTCCATGATTGGACGGCCACTTTGGAGAATGCGCCAGCGGTAACGGAGTGGCACGGGGGCTAGGACAGGGTGGTTGATAGGGCGGCACGCCCAAGGATAAATGGGGCGTCCGGGCGCCGCCTATCAATTGCCCTAGGACAATTAGCGGCTAATCCTGGAGAAACAAGCCACGTGGAAGAAGGACCAAGCTATTTCAAGACCGACAACTCCCTCTAATCTAATATGCGCGCGCGTATGATGCACTCAACTGCTTCAGATCCTGTTGGATACGCACGAACACGATGGGGTGAGTGTATTAAAGTGTGGACCAGAATTTTTGGTTATTTTATTGATTGTTGACTTGATTCTTTTGATCAGCCTGCCAGGGAGGGGTTGATGCGATTTCCCTCCTTTTCTGGATACAAGAATAATATTGTGATAAAGGAAAGTGGAGCCCATTCCCAGCCGCCAATCTGACAGATCCTTTCCCCAGCATGCTGCACGATTGATCCTGAGGTCGCTCGCCCCAAAGCCATCCCTTCCACGTAAATCTTTCAATCTACAGATGAAAAGCTTTCCCGACTCCAGCTTTTTCCAAGAGCAACGCGCGCCTTCGCTCCCCTCGCCGGAGGAGATCCGAGCCATAGGCAGGGCGTCAGGCAACATCAGGGCTGCAAGCTTCGATCGTCCGCCGCCCGTTAAGATCCCCTCCCTAGGGCTGCTCGTCAAGTACGGCGGCGACGTGAAAAATATTGAGGCGCAAACTCAAAGGGCGATGCGCAGTGTCTTACAAGGCCAAGTCCCTATACCCGAGGTTTTTGGTTGGACTGAGGATGAGGGACAGGGATTCATATACATGTCTTTGATTGATGGTGAGACGTTGCAAGAAAGATGGGGGGCCATGAGTGAGGCCGAGAGACAATCAGTTTGCCACGAGTTAAAGCACATGGCTAAGGCGTGGAGAGCTTTGAAGCAAGCCAAGTACGACCATTACATAGGTGAGTGTAATCCATACTTCTCTCATGGGCCTCCACCTGATGCGAATTCTGTTTCACAGGTAGCTGGGGCAAGAAGCCGCTCAATGACATCCTTTTGGCTGAACGGCGGGAGCTAGCTGGGCCCTTTCGATGCGCAGATGCTGTTCAGCAGTTTCACGAGGCCTGCGGTATTTACATCGACGGTGAAGTGCCCATCATGTTCACGCATAATGATCTGGTACCTCCCAACATAATATTATCTCGAGGCCCAAATCCACGAGTACAAGCCATCATCGATTGGGGACAGGCCGGCTGGTACCCTGCATACTGGGAGTATTGCAAAGCGAGATGGGTGAGGCTGGCTCCGGAAAACTTCAGTGATGGCATGCAAGAAGAATGGTATATGCAGTACCTACCGTCAATCCTGGATCCTGTCGACGATGAGGCCTACTACTACCCGTGGCTTTATTTTGTCTTGTCGAAAGGCATCTGATCATGAACCAAATAAACACTGGTTAGGCGCAGGCACCTAGAAATTTGAACATAATTGTGGAGTCGAGTCGAGCCCGCTTGGTACAGCTCAGTTCCTCCCCGTTGTTGCCTTTCGCTGACGTGAGATGACCTTGATATCCGGTTTCCTAAGCCGCGAAGACTGTTCTATAGCGTTATGTTGAGGCGGCTATGTGGGACAGAATAGTCCACGAGTCCGGATCGCCTATGATACGGTACTGGGTGACAGTTATTACTCGGCTTTGTCCAGTCTAACTAATCTTTCATTATCCCATACCATAGACTGCCGCATATCCCGCCTACTTCTTGGGGTATCCCATGTAAAAGGAGCCCAGTGCGCAAATCTGCCATTCCCAAATTCGCGTCCTCGTTTGTTTATATTGTGGGCCCACTCCACATTATTAAACCGCGTTGCGTCGGCGCGGGACGTAAGCGTCGTCTTTATTTCTGGGGCGTTAGCCCATCATTCTTCGCCGCAGCACCGGTCGGACTTTGAGCCCGCCTGACACTGATCACCACACCGTCACCTGTATACTTTGCATCAAAACAGCCGTAGTTTCCTCTTGGGGTTCTGTTATCTAGATTGCATGTCACGTTTAAGCACTGGATCCCATGTAGCCTGCCCTCCCTACCGGCCTGCACCTAGCTAACCGTGTCGGGGTAGAGTGGGGCTGTATCGGAGGACAGTGGGGCCGTGTCGGGAATATCTTGGAAGAAATGCCAGCGTAGCTATGAGGCAGCGATTATAGCTATAACCTATAACGTTATGTGTATTTACTAACGTGTATGATAAGCATGTGTCCCAGACAAGCATGTGTCCCAAAAATCTCTCACCTTACAACATTTCCATCTGATCAGATACTTCTCAACCACTAAGTATGACACAGTCTTCAAATGACGCTAGAATCCTTCTTGCCCTTCAGGCCCTTCAAAATAACCCAAAACTAAGCACCCGACGCGCTGCTACTATCTATGAAGTTAACTACCGAACCTTACAACGCCGCCATAATGGCATTCAATCGCGACGCGATTGGATACCGAAGTCACGGAAACTATCTGATCTAGAGGAACAGATAATAGTCCAACTCATTCTCGACCTAGACTCGCGAGGATTTCCCTCGCGATTGCGTTTTGTGGAAGAAATGGCCAATTCTCTATTGGCTGATCGCGATGCATCACCCGTCGGCAAGCGCTG
>JAAVUC010000793.1:0-10869 GCA_014898925.1 Fusarium nelsonii
AAAAAAAAAAAAAAAACTTACGCTCTCAAGCTTCGTCTTGATGGTAAGATACTTGCTCTCTTCATCATCTCCAGAATGGGGCCAGTTTGGCCAGCTCATGACAGGAGGTTGGGGGATGGGACGACTGGCATCGGCAGTAGTCTGGGGGCTCGCGGAGGTACTCCCCCCTTCTTCTCCGGTGGTAGGGTTATCGTGATTCTCTGCCATTTTGTCGGCCACTCGAGATGTGGTGATGCTGTGATGTGCAGGAATGCAAGGCCAGTGAACAGGCTGAGTGTGTTGTGGATGAAGAAGGAAGCTGCAAAGAGAGAAATCGAAGGCAAAGTATTTATAGTTGGGTAGGGAAGGAGCTGGAAACGAAAAGGAATTGCGTGATTGTATTGTTGATGCCTGGTCAACGGTGAATAAGGGAGCAGACGGAGCAGTGTCGCACAGCTTTATCGCCGCCAGAATGTTTGCTGGCAATAGCAACCGAAAAAAAGGTATTGAAGATTGTCTATTCATGTAAAGGGCATTGAACTTCGTTTCTGACATTGTTGTAACGTAAGGCCGTTGTCTTAACAATCATTATGTATAATAAACTAAACCCAGACCGAGAGCTTTGTTATTGCAGCCGTGAGGACTGAATGACAATCGTAGGTCACATATGACATTGATTTGATTTCATACAGAATGTATAACGCCGCGGTACCGCATTCAAATGCTCGTCGGAACCTTTGTCCATCTAGGTGTTTATTTAGTGAAGGTTCATGAAAGCTACGGAAATATAAACAGCTGTTCCTCCCCTTTTGAGATATACAATCAAATTGAGGTACTGACTTTGGTGAATACTACTAATATTGGCAGCTGAAACCAGATACAGTGAATTGAAAAGGTAAGCAAACCGGATAGTAACACCTCTCTCACACTGAAACGAGGTCTTGTCTATGAGTTGGGTATGGCCAAGACAACTATGCTGTAAGTTTGCAGTTCGAATTTGTGTATCTATTGTGAATATGAAACAATTTCGGACGGGTCAATGTTTTATACCAATCCTTGACAGAGGTAAGACAATACTAATACTGTAGTCTCACATCATGGAGTATGCGGAAGCCTCAGAATGCCAAGACCAGTGCTCGTCTCTTTTTGGAAAATTAGTTTACGCCAAGAAAAAGCAAGTCAAAAATTTTAATTCTGCACAGAAGCAGAACATAAGAAACGTTCAATGCAATTATAGCATTGTACTTGGTTGTGGAGTACATATCCGAGAAAGTATTGGTACGCCATCTCGATTTCGGCGGTTTTAACGGTGTCCCCACATGATGCGAAGGTCCAGCCGAATTACGTAGTGACATATATATGTCGTCAAACTTTCTGATCAGCAACATCTCCAAGGCAAACATCGATATTTATCTCAGTGAAACAAGTCACAATGTCAGCAAAGGTTTGGATCCGTCACACGCCAACTGGCGCTGCTCTGGAAAAGGTCCAGGAAGCCATTCGCAACCCCACAGCAGCGTTAATTCCAAAGCCCCCTTCTGACGTAAGTGACTTTCCCTCATCATGAGACATTCACTAACGAGGTCTCACAGCTTGAGGAGATCAAGGCTGATAGCGATTCTTTCACCTTGGCTTCATTCACCACTGAGGATGCTTTCGAGCTAGGCAACCTTCTCTATGCCCGCCTCTACCCCTTCGCTATTCAAGGCAAGCCAACAGTGATTTCAATCGCTCTTGCAAACACATCTCAGGTCATTTTTCAGACTGTAACCGGACCAGGCACGGCGCCCGACAATGAGCAATGGGTGCGACGCAAGAGAAACACTGTTCTCAGATTCGGTTGCAGCACCTGGTTCATGCACAACAAGCTCAAGGGTGATGAGGCTGCTTTTGCTGCAAAGTATGCCATCGCCGACGCCAACAAGGGCGATTATGCTATCCATGGCGGAGCCATTCCCATTCGTGTCCGAGGCGTTGAGGGAATTGTAGCTGTCGTTGTGGTGAGCGGATTGAAGCAGGATGAGGATCACGGAGTTATCGCGGATGTCATCAAGAACAACTGGAATTAATAAAACGATCTTCATACAAGATAATAATACGAACAATTTGAAACCGGATCAGTCCATATCCATCATCCTTGACGTGTGTATACAGGGAATAATCGGAATGGCCGATACGGGCTGTCCGCGAGCATATGCATATGCACCAAAAAGATTAAGGTTTATGCAGCTAATGAAAGCGAAATTTGACTAGCGTGCCGAGACAAACTAGACTACCTTTTAGTTAAACAAACCAATTTAATTCCATGCATCCATCCATGCAGCCGAACGTTGAAATTCGATATCTACTTAAGCCTCATCATCATCATAATCATCACCCTCATCGGCGACGATGAACGCGACGAAATGGAGAATCTCAAAGGCTTGCCAAGAATGTCGAGCCAAGAAGATCAAATGCAACGGTGAGACGCCCTGTCAGAACTGCCGGATGAGAAATCTCGGTTGCGTCTATCGCGAAAAGGCCCGTAATCGGACGCGAAAGGTCAAACCGCGAACTGCCGCTTATGAGACCATCATGTCTCACGACGCTATGGAGAGCACCTCACTAGAACCATCCGATGAAGGGACTGTACCGCCTACTCCGAGTGCTGATGATGCCGCTTCAATTGGACCTTCTGGCTCTGTAATGGATAGCGAGCGCAGTATAACCCACAATGCTGTCGCTGCAACACACCGCGCATCCCCGTCATGTTTTCTACAGCTTTATTATGGACCTTCATCAAATTTCGCCCTCCTCAACTCAATCTACCACCAAATAGCAGGAACATGTCCAAACGATCCTCCATCGCGAACTGGTGTTGTCGAAGAAGTTGGTCCAGGTCTAGACCTTTTCAGTCATCGAAGATTATTTTTTGGAGACTTGGCAGATAACCAACGGCCAACGTCATTGCCGGATGATTGCTCCGCTATGCTCATCGACCCAGATACAGCCCACCGTTTGCTCGAAAGATATCTTTTGACCTACTGGCATGGTTTGCCTGTCATGAGTAAGGATGATTATCGTCGTCGTTTAGATGCGCTTTTCCAGCCACCAGGGATCTTTGATTATGATGCGCCAGAGACAATCATCATCATGCTTGCAGTTGGACTGGGTGCTTCAATGACGGGTGAAGAAGCCATTGCAGAATTTCTATTCCAGAAAACAAAGCAAGGTGCTGCGAAATTGGACGAGGTTGTTAATATGCAGGTTGTCCAAATACATCTCTTGATGATAAGTCACCCTTCCCCAAACCTTGCATTCATTTAAGCTTACAACCATAAACGCCCACTTTCAATCAGAGAGAGCAAGGCCAAACTCAAGTTTTTTACATGTCGGCACTGCATGCAGAAAGGCTGTAGCTGCTGGCCTACACAAAGACGGATGCATGCGTCCTGGATACACAGAAGATGACACAAATCAAAGAAGCATCACATTTTGGAGTGTATTCTTCTGGGAAACGTATGTTCAACTCAAACTAACTTGGGATATCTCTAATATGGCACAGATGGCAATGTTTTGTCCTGGGTCGACACAGCTCGATTCCAGACCCTGGGCCCATCATACCGTTACCAAAAGATCAAAAGCTACTAAGATCTCTGGTTACATTATCACGGATCATGGACAAATGCGTCAAGCGTATATACAGTCCAAGGCATGACTCGTTATTACCTGTTTGGAATGCAGCAGTCGAGATTCGCCGAGAGTTACTCCAATTTGCAGAGCAACAACTCAAAGATATGAAATTTGGCCTTGTTGGAGATCCCAGCACTGGGGAGCTTGGTGTATGTCAAGCTATGGTATCAACCAGTAAGTACCTTCACTTGTCGATCGTCAATTTTATAGCTGACCTGAGGCAGTGTATCATCACACTCTACTCCTGACATTCCGACCATTTTTGATATTGAGGGCGAAGCTTAACCATGACCGAGCATCTGCCACATCTGCGGACAACCTGCAACCACCTCCCCCCTGGCTTGATAGTGCTTGTGAGTACTGTCTAGAAGCAGCTAGGAACTCTGTAGGATTTTTAACAGGATCTTGTGCCACTAACATCCTCTGTCGTGTAAGTTTACCCTGTCTTGCTATCTGCTTTAAAATTAACCTAGTGTAGGACATCAAGTACCACGGCTTCTTCATCGAGGGAGCTTGCTACGCTCTTGCCTTTGACATGCTTCAAGAGAAGAAGACAGCCCACCGTAACTTGCCTTGGATTCACTCAGGTTTAAGATGTTTACGCTCCATGATGGGATCTGCTGGCGTCAATGCCGGTCAACTGCCGATCACGATCGCTTCCATCGAGCAAATGGTCCGATCTGCTGGCTTCGAGCTGAAAGACCCTGTAGACCAGACCAAGCAATGCCAGCAACAAACTCCAAACTCGACACTTCCCGGTTCACCGGCGCCTACTACTGTGGCAGGCAACATGGGAAGCGAGCCAGCTTTTACGTTTCCTTCTATGCCGTTCGGGTTCGATGTTACTGGTCAAATGAATGGAACATCCCCAGCAGGTGCTGGGTCAGAGGATATGGCAGATTTCACAGCTGCTGATGTTGGTTGGGACATTGATTTCGGATCAATGAACATGGAGGCGTTTTTGTCTCTGGATTCAGCAGAGGCTTTTAATTTTGCGCCTTGAGCGTAAAACGTATGCCGGGTTGGAGGAGGTTAAGATTGCAGTGCAGACGGGCCTGAAGAGGGTGCGCTGGCATTCACGTTGATTGGCCTCTTTGTATCGAGTTTCTCAGAGTGGGCTCAAAAAGCAGTGAATATGCATATGCATATGCATGAGCTGTACGAACCCATCCAACCTCATTTTGAAATGATAGTACGACTGAGCTGGAAGTAATGGGGAATCTGTTCTGGTATGCTTATGAATTAATTGGATGGGAGGATATGATTGCTGGCAGATCTGGTTACAGATACAGGATATTAAGCATTGGGAGGAGTATTGCATTTTTTGCATTTATACCACTACTTGAGAGCCAAACCTGGCTCATCACAAGCATAATGTATTTGATTAGAGTACTTCATATATATGATGATAATTGTAACCAATTTCGATTAAAAATCAGTTCTTACTCATTCTGAATAGCCAATACAGCAGTCAGCCCTCCAGTCAATGCCAAAAGTCCCCTTACAATATTCATCCATCGCCACTTCTTCAACAAACCCGCAACTTCCTCTCGACTCGCCTTCTCCTGCTCAACCTTACTAGCTGCAATATCATTGAGACGGTTGTTCGTAGCCATCATTCCAAGTCCCGTCCATGGCAACTGAGACAGGGTAGCCACAGCAACCACCGTCCAGAGTGTTCGTTGAGCAGGAACCAAATAGGCGACGAGGCCTGAAGATGCACCTGAGAAAATGGCTAGCGGGACAAGAGTTACAGCGCCTTTGGTGTAAAAGTCTTTGAAGAAGGGCGTGTTGATGGATGTGGGTTGAGAGTATAGAAGGGGAACAGTGAGATGAGAAGAACCGAGGTTTACACCTGCGAGGAGAAGGCTCGAGGTGAGGCCGAAGACTTGGAATGTGCGTATAGTAGAATCCATTTTGATGTATATCGACTGTAGGTCTATCGACTGTTGTGAGCTGTTTAATGACGGTTTCAAGTGAAGGGATATCAAGGTTCGTTATCTACTGGTGAGTATGAGATATGGGAAGACGCCTCGTTAGATGCATGTGGCTTTTACATAGCTTCTTCTCAAGTTGGTGTTTGAGACATATCGCAACCGTTGGCAGAATACCCCTCAGATAAGGCTGATACAGTATACATATTATAAACTTCGCTAGCTTGACGGATATGCCTTTCCTGAGTTTTCAGCTACTTAGCCACTGACGACAAAAGCGAGTCTATCTTACATGTGATTACTGTGCCGTAAGATTTCATTGAAGACTCGAGAAGATTTTCCGTCCCTCCATTTCCATATCTAATTGGATGCTCTCAATAACTTCTGAATACCTATATGCCCTTATGTATTAATTGGAAGGTCAAGTACCTGAAGGTGGAGGGACGGGAAATCACTCCCGGATTCTCAACGAGATAAACGAGAAAGCGGCGTAAGCATCTACACCCACTTAGGTATCGTGCATTGTCAAATCCAGATACTTCCGGCGATCGTCGATCAGTGCTTTCAGCTAACTACCTCTCCAGGCAATCATCATCAAGCGGCTTATGTCTATATTTCATCGTGACGTGTTTCTGAGTACAAAGAGTGAAGAGCAGCTCTTTGGCTGCATGAATGACTGCAGATCACGTATCTGATTCACGATTTAGACCTTATTGTCGTGCACAATAAGCTTTATGTCACGACGTCCAGTACTTTTGTCAGAGGCTAACAACATCGTAGAGTATATCATGGACTCAAATAACTATATATACCATGCTATCCCCCAGGCAAATCACCTTCTCAGTCCTGTTCTTCATCTTCTCAACCTTATCAACACACTATATCATCTATAATCTATAATCTATAATCTATCATATATCCCAACACGACATAATGAGCAAACATGTAAGATTGGTGTAAAAATCTATGCTGGCCTTCTTATGATGCTGATAAGTTTCTAGAGAATTATGATTACCTTTGAGGGCGTGGAAGGATGGGAAGATAGCCGGGATGCTGTCAACGAGTAAGTGAGCTCTATGCTTGGTGTCATTCATAGATATAGACGCTAACAGGCTCCAAGGATACTCAGGGATGATACCGGCACTGATGAATACCCGTCCACCATGTCCCTCCCTCCCATGATTGTTGGCCCAGAGTATGATTTATCCTGTATTGGTTATTATTAATTGATTATCTAACACATATGAACAGGGTTAGCCAGGAAGCTTGTGATAAGCTTAAGCAGACGAAGGGGGTTATTGTAAGGGACCAAGACGATCACTAAAATGTTTTTCAAATGCTGGATAAGGACTGCTCTCGCCTGGACACATAAGGGTCATTTTTATGATGTACACCTACTCGAAATATCTATCTTGGCGAGTGATGGACAATCAAGGGTCTGAAAGCCAACATCATATGAACAATACATGTTATCAGTACTTTTTTATTCAAGTTGTGTTTACAATTGAATGAATTGCCTGCCCGTTCCAGTGTCTACCCAAGCAGCTTAAAAAAGACGTTCACACAAGCAAAACACCATTACCAAGTTGAGCCAAGCTGCCCAGGAGACTGAAGCTTCACTACGATATTTCACTCCAGATTATCAATTCCGAGGTCATTTTCTCATGTGACTGAAACTCGGCATTTGAATAAGCTCGTATTCGTTTTTATGCTTTCTGTTGTCGGCAGATCATATAGTCAGGGGTCAACCTCAACGAGAGCAATGCGTAACAGACAAGTTGTTTTGAGCTTTGTTTATTTGTCCAATGGCTTATATCAGCCATGTCGTATCGTATACAGCTCGATTTGTCTTGATAATAGAGATTCTACACATATGGACTTGATCAAAACTCCGTAGGATTGACAATCACAACGCTAAGGATCGCTTCCCCGACGCTAAAATCTGATAATAACCCAGCTGGTAGGGATGTTGCGCCAATCATGTATATCATATTTTCATTAATTTCGTCTCGGGCAAGATATAACTGGTCTTCCCTTTCCCAACATCTTCAGCCTAGTGTCATTGCTGAGGGGTTGTCGTTACATGATGGACCCATCTACTCTCTATCAGAACGCTTCGGCGACTTTTGGCTCTTTGCCTCTAGCCTACAAGCTTCTCTCTGCAGTCGTGGTCATTTTTGTTCTGAATAAAGCCTTTACTCGGGACAAGGGGTATAAGAACTTACCAGCTTATGCACCGATTGAGCTTGCTATTGCCAGTTATATTCTCAGCGGAGATGGCATCGGTCGACGAATCTTGTACTGCTGATCCCTAGAAACCCTTGATTAGTCTCCATCGCTAATCGAAAGAAACAGCTCTGCTATAAGCCGCTACGGAGGATCTCTATTCGGAATAACTTCGAGCCATCAGATCGCGGCCGACTTGCCAGGCGTTGAACGTCTTCTATCACAATCTCACCACACTTTCGACTCAACACCATCGCAATACTCACTCTGTACACTTGTCTTTGGGTGCACTGATTCTAAGCAGTTGAAGGATAAGTTAGATGCGTCTATGAAAGACCTTCTACCTCCCCTAGAGCGAACTTTCCTCAACGATGCTGCTTCCACTGCTGCTGTTGAAAGATCCCGTGTTGCCGAGCGCGGTGCATCACTTGTCAGCTTTTCTTCTGACCGACAGCACATGGCGCGCTGGGAGCTATCAGCAGATATAAAGGTTCTCCAGCCTGAGCAACCAGGTATCCCAGGAAAGGTCGAAGCCAACCTTCAAAGCTTAACCCGCGACTTTGGAGCCTGCATGTCCATCCCTCTCATCTACGGCCAAGATTTACTAGATCGACATCCTCAGCTCCTAGACGACTTTTGGGTTTTTGACAATGAATTGTTCCCTCTTCTCATGGTTGGAATCCCCCAATGGGCACCGTTCAAGATGATGCAAGACGGACTCAAAGCGAGAGCCAGACTTATCAATGCTCTAGAGGGTATCTACAGACGTGTTGAGCAGGAGCGAAAAGGGGAGCCGATCGATTTCGACGTTGATATGTCAGATGTTAGCACTATGCTACGCGAACGAAACAAGATTTACAACAGAGACGGCTGGACTTTTAAGGAACGAGCTGCTGCTGATCTTGGTACCTTCTGGGGTCTAAACGCTAACGCTCAGCCTGTCTTGTTCTGGTTCTTACTCTACGTTTATTCTACACCCGGGCTACTTGAACGTATCAGGGATGAAATCTCACCCTACATCACTCTGTCTGGCGGTGAACGACCAGAGATTGTTTCTATGGACTTTCACAGTTTGTTCAGAAACTGTCAACTTTTCAAAGCTTCTATCTTTGAGACATATCGATTTGTCAACGAGCCTACAACAATCCGTCAGGTATCTCGACCCGTCAGTATCAACGATGGCGATCGACAACACAATCTCAGCCAAGGCACATACCTCTCGGTACCCCTCGCTCTCAGGAACAAAGACCCTGCCATTTATGAGGACCCTGAGTCTTTCATTCCCGATCGCTTCCTTGATACAGACCCCCAAACAGGAAAGTCAACAGCAAGATATGGAAAGTTGAAGCCATGGGGTATTGGGGCTGCCATGTGTAAGGGACGTACATTCGCAGAGAAAGAGATTATTGGTTTGGGATCAGCTGTTATAAGCCTTTGGGATATTAGTCCTGCTGATGGGAAGTGGAAGTTGCCTGATATGATTCCTGGCACTGGAGTTAAGAAGCCAGTCAATGATGTACGTGTCATGATACAGCGAAGAGTGGTGTGACTTTGAGATAGAGACAATGTGTCATCTTGAGATTTGGGTTTGGCATAAGTCAGTAACAGAGTTTGTTTGCGCTTTCCCCTGCCTTACTGGAGTATGTAAGTTTTGCTCAACCCCATCAACATGAATCCATATGCTTCTGCCATCTTCCAGAACGATCTCGTCAGGTCTACGTACCCTTTCATCTTCCCATTGTGTATTCAACGGTCCGTGTTTAGGGCTTTGTGTCAAATATTGCCACAACAACCTACCGACTAACCTCAGGCGCTTTCAAGTTGTTAAATAATCTCTCCGTTAACTCCAGATACCGAGCATAAATCCAAAGATGACTTATGTCGGCGAAATAAGGCTAAGCATACCTGCACGGGTACCCGTGCAAATAATGATTCTTATATCAGCATATTAAATAGATTAAAATACTAATAATTAAAGCTATTTCCTTTATTTCTTAATAGCTATAGCAATAAAGAAGCTACTGTAATGTTCACTAAGACCCTTAATACTAATCTTATATGTGGCTATCTAACTGTTATAATATGCCTGTTGTATTCGACTATCTTCCTTAGCTGTATGTATACTATCCTTAATGCCCCTTCGGCCGGTATATCGAGCCTTTTGAGCCACTTCCTAATAAACCCACTTATCTTCTTTATTCGAGAAGTCGATATATGCATTTATCTCCTCTTTATTCTAATCCCTTAGCTTTAACCTATTACTAGTTAGTATATACCTCCCTATCTCAGTAAGGCTATAGGCCTAATTCCGTTAAGTCTTTAGATACCTTAAATGAAGCTTTATTGCCTTACGATATAGCCTATTGGTCCTTTAGCTTTAAGGCTGCTGTTAATACTATTTCTCGCGAGCTTAAATATATCGTCTGTATATAGCAGGAGCACTATTATATCTCTTAAGCTATAATACCACTGGGGCAGTAGGTTAAAGGGGACTTTAAGGAGAGGCAGTAGGAAAGGGTATTATAATTAGTGTAATAGTAATAGTCCTTATATGTATCGTTATGTGTGTTTCTATCTCTATTACCGTTATTATAACGGTAGTTTGGGCTATAGGCGATTATAGCTAAGGATCGATTTAAGGCTTAAATATCGGCTGTATTGCTGGAAGGGCCTAAGATAGAGGAGGTAATATATTACTATAACGAATAAGGTATAGCTTATTATTCCTCCTATAACTATACTATTAATATATAGAGCATTATGGTTATACCTTTAGCTAAGAAGCCTTTTAAACCTCTTTAAATGCATAAGGCTCTTACTATATGCTTATTATTAGTAATACTAATTGATTAGCTAATCGATTAAATACTCTCTTAGGCTTAATAAGAAGTAAAGGAGCTCCTAGGCATTTTAAATGCCAATAAGAATAAAAGTGAGATAGCTAAAGGTAAAGACTATTTTTTAGTAGAGGCTTAAAAGTATAAGCATACGGTAGCCTAAAGGATCTAATAAAGGATCTTATATAAAGAGGTAGACTCCCCTTTAGTTATTTAGCTTA
>JAAVUC010000795.1:0-17725 GCA_014898925.1 Fusarium nelsonii
TCGCTTATCAAACACGTTATGTGAAGTTCTCGATCTTTACTACAAAATATATTGCTCAGAAGGTAAGGCTAATGCTGCTCCTAAGTCCACGAGTTCCGATGCTTACGCAAATATTGACACAAGTTCAGTCATTCTACCGTCTCCAGGTAAGCTAAAGGCTAATAGAAGCAGTGTGGCTGTTATGACTTATTACATGAATATTCTAGATATCAGCATCTTCTTATAGTTCGCCCAACAAGCCTCAGTTCGCAAATGCTAAAAACTGTAACTAATAGAAATTATTATATAATTGCTTACTAGCAAGTGATATCTATATGCATTTGGGTGATAGCACTATTGTATCGTTAGTAATCATAGGACTTGCATTTCTAACCGTAGCAACAAACCCCCTTAGTACTTTCTTGACCCTATTACTGTGATATAGCGCTTGGATATATGTTTGTAGTCTAGATAGTACAGATAGCTCTGCCTATTCTATCTGAGTGGGAGACCTATTGCTCCGCGGTACTGTTAGTTTGTTTTTATATTGCTGGCTGGCTGTACTACGTACTATATATGGCTTACGGCGAATCCTATCTCGATAGTGATGGCGATGGTGGACTAGGCGAAGGAGATGATTTACTGATAGGGGATCCCGATGGCTGAGAAGTGCCAGCAGGCGGTCCTTGCAAACCCTCAACCTCAGCCTGCGGCTCGTCGCCACCGACGAGAACAACCGCCAGCAGACTATTTTCTGGCACTAGTGCTAATTATTCTTCAGGCGCGTCCACCAAATACTGGACTGAGGGTGGCTTGGGAATGGTACCCAATGTTTCGACAGACCGCGAAAGTAGTGGGACCAAGTCATCTTGCTGAAGCAACTCTCCGAATCTCATGAGGCAAGCTCTTGTTGTCGTGGTATGGCCAACCGCGTGGCATCTGCTACACGTAGGGAGCGCCTTGCGGACCATGTTAACGCTTTCAAACGCACTAGATTCTCTTGGAGTGCACTGTTTAGGGATGGCGGAGTGTGTAAGCGTTGATTCAAGTCGTTGGCGAGGTTCTCGAAGTGGTTGCGGAGTTCCCTTGTGCTGGAGGAGTCAGTGCTGGTGGAAGTATTCGTGTGAAAGGACTTGGCCCTGCTCCTGCAAGGTTTTCAGAGTATGGAGGCAGGGTAGTCCGTGGGATCTGGTGAAAGAGCCCGTGCAGGTCAATGTTGGGGAAGGATCTCTTTTGCTTAGTAACTTTCGCTGTTCTTCCACCTCTCCCAGGGCTTCATATGATACCCAGCCATGCACTGCAGCGTACAACGGCCCCAAAAGTTCAATAGGACACGAATATGCTATTGGGCTTGATCCAATCTCAATCTCAATCCAGATAGGTGATTGATTAGTGCATACTTCATCTCCTCCAAGCTTCGAAGAGATCCAATGTGGACTTTTTGAGATGGGATTTCATTAGCGCATGTATGCTTTCAACTCGAGACGTGGCTATGTTACCAAAATGAGCATGCCCATCGACCTAGGCTTTGATAAGCTTCTCTTTACACTGTTCGAACCAGAGAGCCTGGATATAGCCGACCTGCGCGAGGTAGTTTGGTAGGTACTTCTTCTCGAGTTGCAAAACTCGGTCCTTGAACGCTTCCTTGTTTGGCGCAGTCATGATCAAGTACCAAAACTGGTAAAACTCGACCCAGCCGTTAGTCTCCAAGATATAGTTTGTTGTTAGAACAATGGAACATAACTGGTTTGGGCGGACGAAAGGTGGTCGGCAGTAACGGAGGACTGTATTGTTTGAATGCCAGCGACAGAGCAGTGAGCAAGGCATAGGGGAGCAGACCTCGACAGCATCCATACAGGCCATGCAACGGTCCATCAGAATAACCGAGGGCAGTCTGGCGCTGTGGTGTTCGTATAGTGACCTCAGCCGACCCAAGGCCCACTGGAAATCCTCTTCGGCCTCCCCACTCAGGAATGCAAACGCTATGCAGACAGATGGTTGGCAGGCATCGACTCCAATCATGTCGAGAAGCCGCACACCATGCGTGTTAGTCATGTGTGTGCAATCTAATAAGAGCATATCTGGGTACGCCTGAAGATACTCCAAGGAGTCCGGATGAACGAGCAAGACAGCGGTAACCCGGCCGTCTTCGTCAAACTGTCTTCGACTCCAGAAGCCTTCTCTATTAAGCTGGCTGGCGAGCGTATGGATAGAGTTTGTCCTTCGCAAACTTCTCTTCTGGTAGCTGCGATCCTGTTGTAGATGTCTTGCTGGGTCATTAAGGAATCGCTATTCTGTCGTACGTACATTCGGTTGCATTTGGGAGTTATACCGGTATGGTCAAGTCTAATAGATCCCCCATGGCTTCTCCACCCAACTTACTATGTGCTGAGTGAACAGAGGGATGCTGGCTTGGTGTACGGTTATGCTTGGAGGACTGCCTGTCCGGGCGACGTTGGACAGGCCATCTGCTTTTGTCTAGGGACTTTTTAGCCAATAAATAAGAACTCACAGCCAGTTCCTCGAGTAGCTGTCTTCCGCTGGTGCTCTATCAACGCACTTAGAGAATAACAGGGTCGGTCACAAGCGTACGTGACTGTTTGCCTGCCACTCTTCCCTTGAGTGGGCTTTCCGGTGGTGAAGGCATAGCCCCTCGTCGCCGCCCATATGTTAATTGATCTTAAAAGGGCATCTCGTGACTCATCGCTCCGTTGTGGAGGGAGACAGTATTCGGGGAAAGTCGCGTTCGCTGTAGGCGATACTGAAATCATCAGAGAAGGATAAAGAAATATGATAAAACCGAAATGGGTTGATTGTGTTGTTATTATTTCTAAGCTACATGTATCTGAGAGGAGCACAGCTCCTTACTTTATATCCACATCCAAGCCACCAGCCGATCGGACCACCTTAGTCAAATGATCTTAACAGCTCGCAATGGAGAGCTAGGCATGTATAGAAGGAAAGGGAGTCGTCATTTCAAGTGGTAAAATGTCTCCATTTTTCCAACGCTTCATCTCCAGCCACTATTCCAAATAACATAGGCCATGTCCATGGCTGTGTTAACGGTGTCAATAATGCGGCAAAACACCCCTCTGTTTGAAGATGTGACCGCCCCCTCACAGGGCATAAACATGCCAGCTGGCTCGGCGGTCAAGCTGTCTGTAGAAATAAAGCGGCGCGGATCATGTTCTTCAAAACTCCCAGAGCTGTGCCAGGCCGAGTCTGTATTAGCGTCCATTGAATCCTCAGAGAACCTACCCGGCGCTTTAGGTAGACGAGCTCTCTCTTGTGGTGGGAACGGCGAAACGGGATGACTGTGTAAGACGCCAGAGGTGTAATGTATGGCCGCTTCCGGGACTTCTAGTATATGTTCTCGATCTTTTAGTGTTGTCGATGGAAGCATAGCGATCGTTATTCCATCAGAGAGTACTAAATTGCCCTCCTTCGCCGGCTTTCGCGGCCTGTCCAGCTTGGTCATGATTGCGTCTTCGGAATTTGTGTCGGTACTGATATTGCCGTCGTCGTCATCATCGTCGCCCTTAACTTCAACGGCGATACATTGCTCGACTTTATAATTGAAGTGGATGTGTTTTCGCTCAACACCTGGCGATGAGATCCCAGTGGATGCTGACGATGGCAGTATACTAGGGGAATCAGGGCTCATTGGCGTCGAATGGAAGGGGAACATAGTGTGATTCGTCGTCGCTGCGGGACCAGAGGAATGATCTCTTAATCGCCGGCTGTCTTTCTGCCTCGCTTGGGCCACTGGCGTTGCCTGCTGGGGTAAGGGTGATATTGACAATCGCCTCTGCAGAATGATATCTGATATGCTCCTTTTCTTTAGGATAGGCTTCCCGTTGATGTTGACTAGTGAGTTGGGCTGGAACAATGAGGCACCGGAAGGCTCAGTCTGTGTACAGTAGATCTTGCTAGCACTTGGCTGAACGGGCCCATATAGCCAACTCACGTCATAATCTTTCAGCCTGTATAAAGTTAGCTCGATATTCGTGCCTAATTCCATCATGTCCCTACCAGTTGAGCGTTTCAGGAGACACAGTCTTCAAGTTGTTTTTGCATTTTGTCCATGTTCTCCAGCATGCATTCTCTAAACGGGCGCTATTAGGGTGCTCTCCTCGGTGGCTGGTAATATATTTCCATGATGACCAAATGTCTTCCTCCTTCCAGTCATGAGAAAGGTAGTCGACATTCCTCCACGGCTGGGCGTTGATAGCAGCGTCATCGTCAGCGCGCTCGTGGAACTTTCCTAGTTCTGGAGAACCCCCCGTTGACGTATCAGCCAGGTTATCATTGTTGACAGGTAAGACGTTGTACGAGTTGCCCGCCTTGGGATTCATACGGCATTCCAGACCATCGTCCCGTGCTACAAATACACCGTCTTTCTGAAATTGGGGTAACCAAGCGTGCTCTACCGACGGCTTGACCGAGTGAATTCCTCCATTATAATCGGATGGGGTCGAAATATCCCCAAATGGTGTCGAGGAACAGGACATATCCATTGATTCGCCGTAGATAGGAGGCGGTGAGGAATCTAAGTAGGCTGCGGTGTCTGGATGTCCAAGAGACTGATAGCATGTGTCGCTCGTTGGGTCTGCTCCAGACTGAGACGTCGTTGTCCTGCCCGCCAGTTGCGAGGGAGGATGGTATTCTTCCATTTCCGAGAAAAATAAAGTAGCTGCTCCCTTCGGAGGAGGTTAGACCGGCCATCTGAACAGATGGTTCATAGAGCTGCCTCCTACACACCGCACGTCGTACAGGGGTATATCCAGGCTGCTCGTTTTGAGGTGTAATGGAAGGGCCGGTTTCTTGAGTTGGAATTGGCCCCTGACTCCGAGGGCAGCTACGATCTGTGCGATTGTTAGCGAGAAACGGAATGTTGAGATCCCAACAGCCTGGGCGTGGCGTCATGTCCATAATGGCCCATGGCAATCGAGATTGAAGAAGAGAAAGGAGTAGCTACGCCATGAAAGCGACAGAGTGACATCATGAATGGCACTCTCTGCGAGGTGTCATTTTACAGTGAAAAGCCCCTCTTCACCTTGGCAATAGGTCATATTCACATGTTAACCACTCCCGGATATCAGGGATACGGCTGGGAAACTTGTCCTACGGTACCGTTGCAGACCGGTCGGAGAGTTTCGAGCCACCTTGCCATGGTCTCTAAGCCGTACTAGGTATAACAGGTCCGAGACGCATCGTTTGCCTAATTGACAGCTGTAGCTTGACTTGCAATGCCTTCTCTCTACTTAGTGAGCAATGTGCAGCGCGGTGCACAGTGTACAGCGTCTAGGCGCTGGATTTGGGGCGGGAGCGGGAGAATGACGATGACACAAAAAGAATTCACTACGCCAGTAAAAGTGGAAAACTTTGGCGACACTCGGAAGATTTGGGCTACGCCGGCACACTCTCGTGGGTTGTACTGCTGCTCAGATATCGTCGCTGTCATTGGTGGACGCGTGGCGTTCGTGGCGTGTTCCCTCGAGTCAAACAATGCGGGTGTAGATGCAGATGGCTGAAACTTAGAGGTGAGGACATGGCGCTAGTTCTCATTAAGAGAACATGGACCTATCCAATCTCCCCGCATTACACGTCGGATGAGGACTAGGGACATAGTGCTCCCGGCCGTATATTCACCTGGCCCCCTACTTAACGCCTTCCGGTGAGCTGGTGTGTCCGGTTATCCTCTATGCAGAGCCCTCGTCACCCAAAAGTCCAAGCACAATCACGTGCCTGCGCATACCGTAAACCGCCCTCCCATTTCCCACCTTCGCAGCCTCGTTCAGGCCACTGCATATCAGAACTCCAAGAGCTTCAAGCAAGTCGAGCATTTCTGCCTGCATGATTCTGTGTGTTTTATTGGTCGAGCGAAAATTGCCTGTCCCTCGAGACTCAACACAAGGATGATGACTATTGACTGGGCTCCAAAATCCTCGGCAGATTGGCCAATCATGGCCGCATAGGTCATCTCCTTAAACAAAGGAATTTTTGATCGCATCGGATTTCGAAGATGGGCGTTTGAACATCCCCTCCCACGGGCAAAGCCTGTTTTCTGCTCATGTCCTGGTTGTCCTCAGCTTAGCCTCTGCTGATTCTGTGTTCCTGGCTAAGTACAGATAAGCTTTTGCGCACTGCGCTCGGTACCACAGTGTTGAGACAGTGCGGCGAAGGTGGTCCGATCTGCTGGTGGCTGGGATGTGGATACTATGTAAGGAGCTCTGCTCCTCTCGGACACATATAACTTAGAACTAACAACCATATAATCAACCCGTTTTGCTTTAACACGCAGCCCGGTCTGTTTGTTGCTTGTGGAAGCTGCCATGTTTAATCCTTGCATCCTCCTCGATCCTCCCGTGCCCTACTCATGCCGTTTGGCCCGCCTGCTTGGGCAATTCTCCTTGAGTTTCCTCTTCTGCCATATCCAGGGTGTTGACCTAGGCCATTGAAGACCTCCCATCGCAACTTATTAATAGGGCTAGCATTTACAATCCACGGACCTAGATCATTTTATATGATCTTCGTATAGTCCTGTTCTTTACTGCTGGGAGATCTTGCCTTCGAATCTCACTCAGAAGTTATCGCCACCACATCGTACTAACGATCCCGTAATCCTGCAGGAGGAGTATCGCTCCCCTGATGTTTCGAAACCATAGGACATTTCAGCCGACGCCAAGTCAAACAGGCACCAACTCATTATTTAAGGAAGCAATTGATGCCTCCCCGATCCCGATGGAAATGGGTGTCGGGTCCACCTACATCGCATTACCGACTCAGTCCGCGGAAGTCAAGAACCTCAGAGGTAGCGGAACACTGCAAAATATACTGTCATCCGTTATGGGAGACAATAAGTTTAACCGGCGGGCCTACACCCAAAGACAATCACAAGCAAATGAGGCGCTTTTCGAGTCCAGTGCCTCCGGACAGGCTGCAGAGTCACCCAAGCCAAGGAAAAGGGGCCTAAAACCCATGTAGCAGCTAAAAGAGCAGAAGGTTGCGGGTCAACATAAGGAGCTTGATGATGATGATCTTCCCAAGGATCCTCGCCGGCGCCGAGTGCTCGAACATAATCGCATTGCGGCGACTAAGCGTCGTATCCGCAAGCATGATGAAGCCTTAGCCCTCGCTTCTCTAGAAGAAACTATGGAGGACCAGAACCGCTATTTCATGACGTGTTTCGACTCTCTAGCCGTCGAAATTTACCACCTAAAGACCCAATTACTGCGGCATAGAGAATGCAATTGCGTTCTCATCCAGAACTACATCGCGAATGAGGCGCAAAAGTGCGTGGATAGGCTAATCGCTTGCTCTACTGCCTTTCATACCTATGGCAATTTGCTAAGCCCCTGCAATGGAAGCCCAAGTGATGCTAGCACCGCCAAAGAGTTGAATACGCAGAGTCTAAATGGAGGTGGTTTCCCATCAACTCCAAGAATCTCTTCTCAGCAGGGATCTAGCGCCTCGGAGGTTACAGACGTCATGTTTGATATGACAGGTTTAGGACCATTTCAAACGGCTACTATGCCGCCTGATTCGATGGCCTTTACCAAGCCAGTTCCACCGTTATCCTTCACTGAATATGGACCAGGGTTATCCATCTACGAGGGACTGCGAGAACACCAAGCGGATGAGGTTGCTTGGGACACATATTTGCATTTTTGACGCTAGTCGCTACCTCTGTCTCTTAATATTAGAAATACGGGATAAGAAACCACGTGAAGAGCTACTTACGATTCTGGTTAAGACGGCGTTGGTTTACAACGTCTCGTACCTCTATGAATATGGAACCAGGGCGATGCTTTCCAGTAACCGCACGCCAGGGAGTTGCAAACGGAAATGTAGAACAGAACTCGATGGCCGCTAAACCGTAGAAAGATCCTGGAAAGCATAGATAACCGGCGGTAATCTGGAAACAGCTCTAGCTAGTGGCCAAAGACCGAGTCCACCTTTCTCCGGACCTCACTAGTACATAGGTAGTTGCCCGATTAGTGAATAGTGCGTAGATTATCCTTTTAAGGACGCCTGAAAGGGTGGTCGCACGATAAAGACATGGAAACTAATCTCATCGCTGTGGACGCTGTACAAGATACTCGACGCAGTCATTGCAGACAGGATATCGTATATTGTTGGGACCTTCAGGATTCTCCACATGAATCACTTGAGAGGAGGCAAGCGAGAATCAGCCGAAGAGGTTTAGCTATGAAGGATAGGACGCCAAACACTTGGAGGCCTTGGCGCTTCGCTGAAGGGTTAAAACTTGTTGAATCATTCAGTGTAAGAAGCTGTTGGGCTCTAAGCATCAGCACCAAATCGTCCGAACTGTGAATAGCATAATTACCACACTGTGCTTTGTGCCTAGAACCCCAAGCGGCAAAAGATCTTCATTCCATACATTGATTCTTGCTTGAACTCGGTACTAAGCCATGCAGTATGCTGAGGTAATCCTCCCCTCACCTATGTCCAGTAACCTCATTCTGGACTCATCCGGGCTTAGGAGCGTGTCCACATATCGACAAAACAAGGTCATAATACCGGAACATAACTCGCTAGCCTGGTGTCAGCGCGGGTTACAAAGTTTTATGATCCTAAAGGACACTATGCTATGCCGGAAGATCTTACCTATCTGTCTGTTAGGGGCTTGGTTAGCCGCTTATCGGCATTTAGCCACCATTAAGCGATAGCAAAGGACATTATTGCATCAACCTGATGGTTGTATTGGCAAGGAATGGTCAGCATAGCGCTCTGCTGTTATTAACGGGGTAAGTGGCTGCGCTTAGAAGTGATTCTGTATATCGAAGTTAGTCAATCAGTGGGAACAAATTGCTCAGTATATATGATGAATATTGAGATGTAGGTGGCGAGGACGCAAAAGAGTAGGTACATATGTAGAACATAGTCTATAAGTTGGAGAGGGGGTGGGGAGTTGACTGAAGAGGCGATTGTTGTGCGTTAACTCTTGCATCAGTGGCTATAAAGAGCAACTTCTGCTCCACAACGCTTTGAGCTCTGCATTACAAGGATGTGTCAGCCCTGCCGTCGCTCCCTTAGTACATCGTCGAACTTTCCGGCACTCTCCGATATGCCATCAGGCCAAGAATGGTCGCATGATCCATGCCTCAGTTGCGGCACCCAGACAGAGGGAGAAACTTATTGCTCTAATTCCTATCGGCTATCAGAATGCGAGAAGGTGCCAGCACCGCCGCACCGTGCAAGCTGGCCTTTTATGCGAACCGCATCGTCTTCCTCGACATCGTCAGCCCACGAAGCCAAGTCATCGACCAAAGTAGAGAAGGAATTAATAGTTTACAATATGTTATTGGACCAGTCGAAGATACGGAGGAGATTGCATTAAAAAAACCGATATACCTCTACTTCGCTCGCGTGTCGCCTCAAGGGCTAATAACAGGGGACACATCTCACGATAGTGCCACCATCAGCGCTCTCTGCGTGCCAACTCCATCAATCAACCACGCAACTACTGTTTATCTATATTTCTCTGTTAAAACTGTATGATTACAAAGGCCTAAGTTGCTGGTGGCTTGGCTGTGGATACTATGTAGTTAAGGTGAGTTATTCTCTCTCAGATAAGTAGAGCGTAGACTTTTAATAACGTATGTGATAAATGACCCGACCAGACAAGTGGCCCGACCAAAAATCCCTCAGCCTACAACATTTCTATCTAATTAAATAGCTCTCAACCATCTAACATATCACAATATTCTAACGAAGCTAGAATTATTCTTGCACTTCAAGCCCTTCAAAATAACCCAAGCTTAAAGCTCGACCAACTGCAGAAGCCTACCAAGTTAGCTATAGTACTCTCCGCGATCGAAAGAATAGCATTCAATCACGACGCGATATTATCCCAAAGTCTCACAGACTATCTGATCTGGAAGAAAAGATGGTAGTTTAATTCATTCTCGACCTGAGATTCGTGAGGATTTCCACCCCCCCTCCCCGACTGCAATTTATTGAAGAGATGGCCAATCGACTGCTAGTTGACCGCAAAGCGAGACATGTCGGCAAGCGCTGGGCTCATAACTTCGTCAAGTGATAACCAGAGCTTAAAACACGTTTTTCACGTAAATACGACTACCAGAGGGCCAAGTGCGAAGATCCAACTGTGATTAGGAAGTGGTTTACACTTGCGTTAAATGGAATCGCGAAGTATGGCATCCGATCAGATGATATCTGGAACTTTGATGAGGCCGGCTTTACGATGGGTATGATCTCAACCGGCAAAGTAGTCACAAGTGCAGAGAGGCGTGGAAGGCTAAAATCAGTCCAGCCTGGAAATCGGGAATGGGTTACAGTTACTCAAGGGATCAATCCAGCAGGCTGGGCTATCCCGCCATTCATCATCGTCACAGGCCAGCATCACCTTCGTAGCTGGTACGAAGGAAGCAGCCTCCCGACCGATTGGGCTATCGCCACAACACAAAATGGATGGACAAATAACAAGACAGGTTTCGACTGGCTGAAGCACTTTCATCAGCATACAGCTAACCGATCAGTTGGTACTTATTGCCTTCTGATCCTTGATGGCCACGAAAGTCATTACTCGGCCGACTTTGAAGCATATTGCAAGGAAAAGAAGATTATCCCGCTCTGTATGCCTGCTCATTCGTCTCATATACTTCAACCTCTTGACGTCGGTTCCTTTGGGCCGCTCAAAAAGGCCTATGGTCGAGAAATAGAGCATCTGGTCAGAAGGTCTATAACCCATATTTCTAAGACTGAGTTCCTCCCGGCCTTTTATGCCGCTTTTCAAGCTACTATGATCGAGAAGAATATCAAGGGAGCTCTTAAGGGAGCTATACCTGTTCCTTTTAACCCGGAAAGTGTGGTCTCACAGCTTGATGTGCAGGTGCGGACTCCAACGCCTTTCGAGGAGGAGGCTAGCCACCCTAGCCCTTGGATCTCAAAGACCCCAAAGACCGTCCTCGAGGCTGAATCTCAGTCTGAATATCTTGAAAGACGAATCAAAAGGCATCAAAGGAGCTGCCCAGAGTCTATTCTAGATGCACTAAAGTCTCTTTCTAAAAGAACGAAGGCGGTTATGCATGAGATGGCATTGATGAGGTCTGAGATCCAAGACCTTCGACGGGCAAATGAGACACTAAGCCGAGCCGGAGGGCAAAAAGGACCCGCCTACAGAAAAGAGGGAAGATGACTCTAGAGGGAGGTAGAGAAGCAATTGGCCAGAAGGATATTAATACGCAGGCAGTGGCCGAATCGTCCAGAAGTTATAGTCAAAGAGGGTCGGCACAAATAAAGAAAAGGCATTGTGGAACATGCGGCAAGACAGGTCATGGTAGAAGAATATGCTAGATAGTTGTCGTTATATCTGGGGAGGAGTATAGCGATTGGTTTTAATTGATCGGATGATTTGTTGTGTGTGTATGGTGATGTCTATCTCAAAGGTTGAGATTTTGGGTCCACTCGCTTGTCCGGTCCACTCGCTTATCATGTACGTTATAATTTATTATTCTAGATTAACTAACTTGCTTCATTTAGCGGTTTAGTCGCACGCGTAATAATGCCATTCTCTCGATTAAAGAGAGTACTATAATGAGCTTGATAGGGCTTTGCAGCGCGTCAAAAACTTAGTTTTGGGTCATTTCGATAAGCTTGAAGTGCAAGAAGGATATTAGCCTCTCTATTTGACTGTCTTATACCTAGTGGTAAGAATCAATATAGAGACGCTGTTGGTTAGGGTTTTTTTGACCAGCAGGCTTATTTGATGGGGTTGCTTATCGTGTATGTTACTTTCTATACTAATTAAATGAATTTGAAAACCTTGGCCGTTTTTAGGCTGAGGGTAGATTTTTAATACTTTTAAAACCGCGATTCAAGACGTAAATCCTAGTGAGACACTCGCTTATCATACACGTCATATATATCCTATCCTACCCTTTCCTAAGTAACTATTAATTACTCTCCTCACTTAGTCGCTCTCCCTCTACTATACATTATCTTAACCCGCTCAACTCATACCACTATAAGTCAGGCGCAATCGTGGCAGTGCCCGCTGACGGATGCATACCCACATGTCCCTTCTCGGGGTGCACGGTATTTCCATATGAGCCAACGCGGCCATACTGGGTAAAATTTAGGTGTAAGCGACCGTAGTCCCACCTTCGTGCGAGGAAAAGGAAAGCGAACGCGGTGCCACACAGGAGGAGGAGGTCAAGGATGCCGAAGAAAATAAGGCTCCGAGTGACACTGATGACATTGCCACCGTCCGAGACGGCAAAGGCAATCGGGTACAGGAGCCAGAGGAGGTTGACAAAGCCAGCGAGCAGTGTATAGTCGCGGTCGACGGACGAGCGGTCAGTAGAGGAGCGGTCAGTAGAGGAGCGGCGAGCGGCGGAGCGGCTTGCCCACATGATTTGGAAGGCGAGTAGGAGGTAGGCGACAGTACCGAAGGCGTAGAATCCCCACTTATACCGGGTGGCCGTGTATGCAGAGCAGAGATATGAGATGATCCTATTAAAAACAATCAGCTGGTCTATCCTTGAACGACTCCGTACATCGGAAATGCTTGACTTACCAGATCCAAGCTAGAAGGACGTTGAATAAGATGGTTGCCCAGCTCACCCCCCTAAGAAGCCCAAGAGCTATAATAACGACGGGGAAGGCGACGACCCAGAAAATGTATTTGGCGAAGAAGATCTGGTACGTCGCGGCATCTCTTGTATAGAGTTGCGTTGGGATGACGGAATATGCGAGCCCGGACGCCATGGCGAAGTAGGAGATTGCGCCGACAAGCAGGGCGATGGAGAAGAGGTAATGGAAGATTTTCTCGCCGTGATGCGGCCGGAAGCTAAGGGCATAGTAGACGAGCTGTTGGTCATGTGGTTAGCTAGAAGTTTTGCGGCGGAAGAATTCACAGTTGACGAACGAAGGCGAGGGTGAAGCAAGCCATAACGGCCCAGAGCCAGTCAGAGCCTCCCTCGGAGAGGTGAGATTGGCCGCCCTGAGGGTTGACATCGAGAGCGTCATTGCGGGAGTAGATCAAGTCCATAGCTGCCATGGAAGTGAAGTTACTCAATGTTGTCGTGAAACGTGATGTGGCCTTATTGGGGTTGTATTAGCCCGAATAAAATGATATCGGGTTTCGCGTAGGTTATAAGTAGATGGCATGTTAAAGGGGGAAGATTGAGCGGAAGCGGATGATTCCAGCCCTTTTCTAATGAATCTAAGTCTCTCGTCGTGGCCTGCCTATCGACGTAGCAGTTGCATCTGCCAAGATGAGACTTACATCGAGCATATTACATCTTCGTCATTAATTCATGCGTAGCCGTCTGTCATAGGCAAACCCAGTCTATGACGTAGGGGCTGTCTTGCTGCTCTAACCAATCATTCACTTCACGGGGTGCGTATTGGCGGTAATTCACATGTCAAGTGTGGCTGGGACGAAAAAATTGGGTGTACAATGTCCTGCTACGTAAGTGTTATCACGATTTCACGGCCAAAGCACGCCTCTTACCTAGAGGAATTCGAGATGTGGCTTTCTGCCCCCAGAATGATGAATGGTTGATAACTGACAGTTTATTTCGAAAAATAAGTTGTCATTGTCACATGAACATAAGCTCAATATGACGCACGGCGGTTGAAGTCAGAAGCACACAAACATTTAATGCGAGATTATGAATTTGAGTTCTGACGTTAATAAATCTAATGTAATTGTAAAATTTTCTAAGTCAGTGAAAGTAGTAATAGTTAGGAGCTATTTATGAAGAAAGGCAAAATAGAGAGCGCTCTTTAAACTTAATAAATTACGTCTTCTAGTAGAAACGACACTATTAAAGGCAATTCCTCCTTGCCGTTAAGGCCTGCATGTACCCACTATAAACGCTGCATCTCAATTCGACCTTGCATCTTTTGTGTTGAGGGTAGGCAGGCTAGTTAGATCATGATAAGGTAGTTAGCTTGCTTTTTATGTAGGCTAGAGACTTTAGAAACCCAGCTGCCCCTTTAGATGATGTGGGATGCCACGGAGCATTCTCTCCTTCTTAAAGTCAATATTTGTCCTGACTAACAAGCCTTTGACGGTATTGCATATCCGATTTCTCCGTACCACAACCCTTGCCTGATTAAGCTTTCATCTCACACCTTGGAACATTCCGCTGCCATATGGCATGGCAGGGTCATGACTTGATACCAGGAATCAGCATGTGAACAAACATGATGCAAACGGCCACACGGCAGTCGGCCTACTCAGGTATTTATGGCAGAAACGGGGCCCGTTCTGTGTTTTAGACAAATCACATAAGCTATAATGAACAAGGACAACTCAAGCTCAGAACGGGACCCGTTCCTATTTTTGACTCTCATTGGCAAATGCGACATGGGGCCCGTTCTCGCGTCGCGTTCAACCGTGCCACCCTTGCTAAGTCCATTGAATCCACTTTCCGCTTCATGTTTTCCCATCTGGCCGACCCGTGTCAAACCCATATGAGCAACTAACTCCATCTTCGAGACATCGAATAAGAAAAGAACATAGTAATGCATAAAAGGAGTAGTAGTCACCACACAATACTATAGCGAGCAGTATATCTTATGGAATCATTACCTGTTGCTCCAATGACAACGATACAACCTTCTCGGTCGCATTCTCAATTTCTCGAGTCGCTCGCTTTATGGGTTCAACTTGATTCGCGATTACTAATCTGCTTCGACGAGGACTACAGACATACTATCTCCCATAATGGTTCCCACTCTATTGGCGATACTGACGAAAGACTTGGTGAAAGAAAGCGTACAACCGACTAAGTTCGAGGCAACAATGATAACGTTAATAGCAACAGTGGCTCATGTTTCATTGAAAAGAAGACATATATCACAGTATCAGAAGGACAACTTAACTGACTAATAAGGCCAGCTGGGTTGTAAATGTCCCAGGAAAATCCAACTACGAGCCAGAAAACGGCGGGTAAAACTACCAGAATTGAGCATGATGGATGGGCGTATACAGTAACAAGCAGACGACATCATAGTCCTAGATACGATTGACTGCCTAACGAATGCAAAGTCCAATTGACATCGATTGACGCCCGTTGTGTGTGCAGATTAAAATCGAACAATTGTTTCTACCGACACTATGCATGTAGCTCGGTTTGATTTTTGGTTTCAATCGGCACGGCAGCCCTATTGCGCCCATTCGCCCGGTTTAGCAACGCGTATATCCGCAATCATAGTCGTTTACAAAATGAAGAACAGGTAGGGGTTCGAATTGTATGCGTGCATTGAAACGAACAAGAATTACTTTACATTACATTTGAGTTCCCCTTCGGACCACGCTAGCAATGATCATTCTGAATGAGACTGACTGAGGATACTCGGATCTACGTATGGTGCAGATGATCAAAATTTCATAAGTTCCATATGAGCTGTTTTTCGGGCTAGATTTGTGACAGCTGAAGCCTGATCCTGATCCTGATCCTGATCCTGAGGGCGCTGTAGCTATATATATGGGAATGCAGTGTAAGGTCAGGGACCTTACATCCTAGTCTTTTGCCATTTAGCGCAGCGGTAAGACCCTGAATGCATCCAGGGACCCTGACCGTGACAGTATAAGCCTAAACCAGCTACGAATAATAGATGGATCTTTGCATTTGGCTCTCTGGTAGTTATATTTCCGAAATAAATGCGTCTTTAGCTCTGGTTGTCGCTTAATGAAGTTATAAGCCCAGCGCTTACTAACGGGTGACGCGTTGCGGTCTGTAAGCAGAGAATTGGCTATTTTCTCTACAAAATGTAATCACGAGGGGAATCCTCGCGAATCTAGGTTAATGACGAATTGAACTATTATATCTTCCTCTGTGTCAGATAATTTCCGTGATTTAGGAATAAAATCGCGTTGTGATTGAATGCTCTTTTGACGGCGACGTAGCCTATGCTCAGAGGTCTCATATATCTTTGCAGCGCGTCGGATACTTAATTTGGGTTTATGTTGAAGGGTCTGAAGAGTAAGGAGCGTTTTAGCCTTATCTGAAGGTTGTGATATTGTTGGTTGTTGAGAATAATCTGATTAGGTAAAAATTAAGATGTAGGATGGAAAAGTGCGACGCATGCTTATCAACCACGTTATTCGATTATTTAAACTTAAAACTTAAATTATACTTTAACTATATAATATTCAATATACCAAGTTGTGATGTATGATCTGACAAGTGACAAGGCTCTGGATTTAAGAGCTCCCTATTACAAAGCACCTCAGCTCTTTGATTGTTATCGCCCGAGGTCACCGGGAACTGTATCGAAGCCCCAGTCTCAAGACCCGTTCCATATATCTGCGGCCTCTTCAACACCCGTCTTGATTCCTTCCGCTTATTTACCTCATTCGCTTTCGAAGACGGTCTCCTCCATAACCCACACGATCGATCGACCAGTGGCCGCAGCGTCGGGACGCTGACGCAGATGATGGCACACACTGCTTCAGCCATGGTCCATAAACACGTCGGAAACATCGTCCACGTAGCATCTGTATCCGTAAGTGCCGCACGGAGGGTGGTCAAACGAATCACCGAAATCACACATGTGCTGCCAGAAAAAGGAGTTAATTCAGTACATATCCTTCAACAATCAACCCCCAACGCCATCAAAAAGTACTTACAAAAAGCCCAGACAGAAAACTGCCATCAATACCCCCTTCTGTACCCACGGTAATGGCAGGGTCTTCAGCAGGGGCAGCGGCATTATAAAGATCAGCACGTCTGTAATGACATGCATGATAGCATAAGCCTCCCAGAATTGCACCCGCCCGATACAATTATTCGGCGCAGATGCGTCCCAGTTCCGCTCGAGAGGCAGGCAGTTCAGTGTAGCACCCAATAGGCCGGCCATAGCCCAGATGACCAGGAAACCTAGGGCTATGTTGCAAAGGCGCTGGAAGTTGGGCAGCGGGAAGACACGGCGGTATTGCAGGAGAAAGGTCGCTTTCATAAGCGTTATGGCGAAGCTATATTCCATACCCACGAACCAGATAATCTATCCGGTTACACAAGCATTAGCCTCTGAATTCGATACGATGTGGGAAAGGCGAACTTTGAGGAACGTAGACATCTGAGGGAGGGAGAGGAGGTAGGCGTGGCGGCCGAGCCCTAACTTGGTAGCTACGATTTGAGTTAGAATCAAGCTGCAGCATATAGTGAACTAGTTTCGATGCTCACAAACTGCCATTATAGCCCCGCCACATATAGTTGCGACCTAACAAAGGACTATCAGTAGGAAGATTATAAGAGACGAGAAAATACATACCAAAGCCGCAGCCAAAGCCCAATCATCAGGCCCAAATTTCCTTATGATTACCAACCGAACATAAAACCGCAGGGACACAACGAATACCGCCACAGATACGCACGTTGCGATGATAGCTAGTATCATTTCCTGAGAGTTCTCGTTTCCCGCTTGATGTCGATCCATAGGTGCCGTTTGAGATCTTTTGATTCTTTAATGCCCGCCCGTAGTACCGTCCAGACATCCGGGACAACCTTCTTATAAGGCTAAACACAAACAAACTCAAAGGCGCACTAGCTTTACAATGTCCGGTATTGCATTATAGGGATCGGCATCTTCTTAATGAACCCGTGTGCAAAACGTTTCTTTTGACCATCAATTTAGCCTGCTTTGCGACTTTCTCTGTCTTTGGCGCATCTTGAACTGAGGGTCAGATCAGGGTCATAGCGAGCTTACCACTCAATACTGTGTTACCCGTGGATTCGACCTA
>JAAVUC010000796.1:0-23564 GCA_014898925.1 Fusarium nelsonii
CTTTTGGTCATTTCACGTGACCTTATTGTTGTACAACTGTTGTAAAGTTGTACAACACTACCTTCCCTCTACTAAAGTTGTACAACACTACCTCACAACATACAACTATTGTACAACAATACGCATCTATGCTCTATAAAGGATGTGCTAAACGGGGGGGCGTTTATCCATATATGTATTTAGGTATATACTTCAAGAATAGAATTGTTCTCATCTACTACTCCATAGCTAGGAAAGACCCTTATAATAATCTTGCAACGTTGAGTGTCTGATCGGCCGGTAGTGGCTGTGAGAGACAGATCAGTGACAACTGACAACTCCTCCATGCTCATGCAATTCAGACTAGATATCTCGCTACATAGACAGGGAAAACTCCTTCTCTCTGCTACATAGTCGCGTTCTCGGGTTTACATAGCTCACCTTAGCTGTTGCGTTCCCCTTCGGTGAACCAGAGAAAGTATACACCGCCGCGGCAGAACCATCAGCCGGGATTGAGCGAGGGGCAGACCTTTTTGTGAACGTGATACCAGGGCTCGAGATACGAAAGACAACGTCTTTAAAGGCCACATCGTCAAAGTTAGTCACGTTAACAACGACACGTCCATCGCTGACTTTAACATTCAAATAGGCATCCGCGATATCCGGATCGTTTGTGACGGACCTTCCCTTGCGTTTTGACGGGATAACACCCGCGCGATATGCAGCCCTCTGTGCAATGAGGCTTGTCCCGTTTACGTAGGGCGCAAGGTAGTTACGTAGAAAAGTGTTGTTGCGTCTTCCGGAATGATTTGGGAACCCATCTAGGGCCTCGTTGTCTTTGACTCCGAGCTTACCCCAGTTGTCAATCACAGTGTTCCCTGGTCCTGTCAACAGTTTTTCTGACGTATAGGGATGATGAACTTACATCCAGTGAGCTGCTCTGGAACCCAATCGTTCGGCGCATAATACTTTCCTGACGTGAAGCCCAGGTTGTTGAACCAGGTGATATTTCTTGAGGCTTCATCTGTTCCGAGTATCAGCAAACGTTACGATGAATTATATGAGTTACGTACCGGGATATAGGGCTTGCCACCCTGCGTCATAGATGAAGTTAGACGACACCATTGTGTTTGGTGACCGTGATAGCGTGTATACGCCTCCAAAGTCAGTATGAGATTGACCGAAATGATGAATCAGATTTCCCTCTATCAAATTGTTTTTCATGACGGTGGGCGTATCATAGAGCGGCTGGTATCTGTAAAGGCCTCGCTTAACGTATTCCGGGGTACCTCCTTCATCATTGCTTCCCCAGCCTAGTACCCGTTAGCAGTCTTACTTGTCAGGGAAGTACAGGCCGTACCATAGCCATGGCAAATACCGCTATATGGCTGGTTGTAAATATCGTTGTGTGTGATGGAAGAGAATTGCGTGTATGTAAAAAGAATGGGGACGGTGGATGACCACAGAACCGAATTGTTATTGAAGATGTTGTTAGACGTGTGGATGTCTGACACAAGCATCCTCGGCTGCGATGGGTGGTGTGCATCGGCTTGTATGCCTCCCACAGTGATACTGTTCCCCATAACCTGCGTAAAATAATTGTCATCGATGTGAATGTTGTTTGTTCCGAGCCCAACGCCCGTCAAGTGCGCGTTCTTGTCATTTCCAACACCGATGCCTCCGGCTCCAAGCTCTCGAAAAGTACAAGACTCCACGGTGATGTTGTATGCCGCACTGACCTGGATCGCGCTGGGCATCTGCCACCAATGGGGCCTCGAAGCTTCAAAATTGGGCCATAGACTATCATTTCCCATATGACCACCGGTCTGCTGGTCTATATACCCATAAGTATCCGGTCTTAGCCAAGTGCTGTGCTTAAAGGTAATTCCCTCAAAGTGCAAGTCGTGGATCGGCTCTTCATAGGTTCCGCCGACGACCATGAGAATCTCTTCGATTCCAAGATAGGCAGATGTGGTAGCCATATCCTCACCTTCTAACGGCTTGTAATAGACAGTCGACTCGTTTTTATCAAGGTAGAATTGACCGCCGTCAGTCAGCAAGGCTTTGACGTTTTGAATCCAGACGCCTCCATCCCAAAACGGCTCTGCGATTTGGTCATAGCCGATGAGTTGGTTGGCCCATATATCTCTCTTCATCTCAAGCACGCGATCTCCAACCTTTTCGATGAGTGCAACCCGATCGGTAAAGGAGTTTACAGCCCGAAGTTCGCCGTTGTCAATGCCTGGGGTTTTCATGATCCAGTCGTAATCCGAGCTGTTCCAGGTCATTCCGACTTGAGTATACTCGAAATCCGTCCGATTATGAATCTGGCGTCTGGCATACTGAGCAGCCAACCCGTTTACGTAAAGATTACGGGATTTGGTTCCCTTGGGGACTGAAGCAGACCATATCCCGTTCTTGCCTTGAGTCCAATTGCTGATCTCATATCCTCCAGAGATGACCGTGTCCGAGCCAGACCATGTAACCGTGAAGCCATTGGTACCGGAGTCTTCAGTATTAAATATGATGGGCTCGTCAATCACCCACGTACCTGGGCCAAGGTGGACAGTGATATCATCTTCCGCGGACGGACTAAGTTCACGAACAAGCTCTTGTGCTTTTTTGACAGTCTTTACAGGCTTCTCGGCTGACCCAGGGTTATTATCCTGTCCCTTTTGATCAACGAAGACATCTGCTGCCACTGATAAGCGGACGGTGAAGAGGTAAACAGCATACAGACGAATCTTCATGGTTATACGTTACATAAAAGAATGGTGTAATAGATACCTAAGTCGACACAGAAGTTGTTAATTGACTTTTAGTTTTAAGCCTATAATATAACCACGAGATATATTAAGCTAATATATTAAAAAAACCTAATTATCCTAGAGTTTAGGCAGAATCTTACCCCTCATTTTGGGGCTTCTTGTTTCTCGGCGATCAGCACGCTCATATAGCATATTATACTTAGAAGCGAGCGAGTCATATAATAACAGCATAAAGAAGTCCTGCGGAGATATGTCATAATTGGTGATCTCTGATTAAATCCACCAATAGCTAGCCTTGTGCAAATGTATGATTTTATTTTAATTAGCCGGTAGAAATGTAAATAGATATATTTATAGTATAATAACAATGCTTAAATAATGCATTTTATGCAGGCGATTAGCCTTATAGAACTTCCCTGCCTCCTCTTTAATAACTTTTGTTACGATCCAACGGATAGCTTAGTCACCCTGCATACGCCGCCACATTTTTCACCAATCACCTGTCACAACTTTGCGACACGATCAGTGCCAAGACTCTGCGCTCAGCACTGATCCTACGATAACCTCACTAATCAACTAAGAACACCCAAGTATATATACACATTCATTTAGCACTAGATAGAACTTAGCTCACCAGCTATCAATAAGCCTTCTTTACCTAAATACACCTAACCCGCTTTATTTACTATCAAGTAACGTAACACTAAGCGTAGCGAAGTGTTATACCCTATAATCCTACTAATATAAGGAAATTATAGGGATATATAAAAAGGTCAATTTAGGTCGTAATAAGTAATTAGGTTACTTAGCACTTGCTCTTATCCAAGCTAGAGTATAAAGCCATCGCTGCTAGCTTACATAGTTGTGCAACAGCACGTCTCTAACTCTTCCTTTGTAATTATCTGCTTGGCCTTGATTGTACGCTCCATCATAATCCACAATAAGATAGGAAGGACTCCTCCTGGCGTCGGCGCAATTGCTAGATCACCCCTGTCAAAGAGAGAGTGGCTCACATCGCCGATGACACCCTTTTCTGTAACATAGAAGCCAAGATCAACCAAGACACTCACTTCCGGCTTGACCATAGACGCTTTAATGAAACCGGGTCCGCGATGTAGCTCCGAGATCATTATGGAAGCGCGTGGTGCCTTAGCTTCCTTCTCAAGAGCTTCATGTTTATCTTTACTGGCATCGTAAGAAAGATCGAAGTCTTTAGACGCGGTTACATAGGGGAATTGGCGCTTCATCTGCTTAATGAAGTCTTTCGTAATGATATTCCCAAAACCGACAATCTGGATTCTGGCTTGTTGTGCCGAGTCTAGCAATCTATACCTGGCTAACAAGCGGACCAAGGCGTCTGCAGCAATATTGTTGACCTGGCATTTAGAGTACTCTTCAATGTTCTTGACAGGATCGATATATCCCATAACCTCCGGTTCCTTTAACTGGTCAGGCAATGGGCGCTGTATAAGGATGCCGTGGATTTGAGGATTGTTGTTTAGCTTCTTGACTTGGCTCATGACCTGTATTGCTGATGCGTCGACTGACATCTCATATACCCAATAGCTGACGCCAGCCTATTCCGCAGTGGGTTAATTAAGCTCTGTAAGGCAGACGGCGGGGAGTATTATGCCACATTGCAGCTATTGTCCCCATTCCGATTCCTGGTAGGGATAGGCAAACTGTTGACTTACCCGTGCAGCAACGTGAGCCTTGATCTTGACGTAGTCTACTGCATCAGGGCCTGTCTTGAAATAGACGACGGCCATGACTGGCTTGATGCCACCTTTCTCTGCTTTTCTATGACACCAACGCTCAATGTCCTGCACGACCAGGTCTCCCGTGAGAAGACAGGCGGAGCCATTCTGGAACGCTACTGGGGGAGTTAGCAGCTCAAAGCCTTCCATTGTCGCGCTTTAACTGTTTCTCTTGCAAAAGTTGGAAGTAAGTTGTAAGCACTAGGTTAGCTTTTGTGCTGCTATGATATTATTACAATGTTAAATGGTTGGATAGGGAATGAAGTAGGATAAAAAGGCGGTGGACCTGCACGTGCCATAACGGTCCGGGAACCAATAATGACACTGTCTCCAAATCAACCTAATTTAACTTTCATTCTTGATCAGGCCCCATTCTTGTCTTACACTGTAACGGGAGTCGAGTTGATAACGTTCGGAAGTACCTCGGTTATATGCTACACCTCTTTCGAGGGGGTTTCCTTATGTTAAAACCAGAGCTTATATATACCTTCGCAGCTTATTCTAGACGATAAGGTAAATCATGTGACTAGGTCTGTCCCAGATAGGAATAGCGCAGTTCTTTACCCTAAGGGAGGGACTGGAGCAAGAGAGATAGATCAATCAAGTGATCACGCATAACAACGGGCTCAACACTACCTACATAAGTAGTGACATCTCTCTCTGTTTCATTTTTCACTCGAATAAATATTTTGACAGAATGGCTTGTCAAGAGACAACCCAGTTCATGTCTGAGTGGCAAGCAGTTGTTACCGAACAGAATCTACTGTCAATCACAAAGGAATGCCAATGGAGGAAATGTTTTGAGTATCGAGGAGATGATGCTGAGGATGCTAGTGTAATAGGACGTACTATAGTATAAACATTATTGATGTTATAAATGTTCCTTCTTAGTTGTATTAATAAGTTAAAGATCAATTATAGATAACTTAACTACTGTCTCTTATGCCTTATGTAAAAAGCTACTACTAATAGCCTGTATAAATTCTCTAAGATGCATCTACTCAACTGTAATACTGGAATCAGTTACAAGTATCTAACCTTTCTCAGCCTCTTCAAAGAGAGGAAAATGCACTATTTATCTTAGCTATAATTGAAAAGGGGGCTACACTATAAACTCTGTAAGACTGAATCTGATTAAAATTGGTGGCTATATTAGGTTCTGTAACTAAGGTCCAGGACTATCTAGCTCGTTTTTAATCTTAGTGAACCTTGCACTTATGCTTAACCCAACGGGTCTCGACCACGGGACTATTTAACATGGCAACAAACTAACGATTTCTGTAATAAAAAAGAAAAATGGCAGCTGAGCAAGTATTTGTTCTTATACAGTACTCTTTATCTTCGTCGCTTTGTTCTCTTCTACGCACTCCTTTTCCTGGCACCCAGTCTAGTAACCTCTCACGTCTCTTCTTTGAGGCAGTCGCTCATTAATTTTCGTTCTTCCTGTCAGAAACCTTCATTAATTGATTCATTCATTCAAAATCATGTATTCCAAGAAGCTTGTATCTTTGGCCTTGAGCCTGTTTGCAGTCGAGTCGGTTATTGCAAGTCCCTGCAAACCTATTTCTTCAGCTGCTAGTAGTATTCCTTAGATAAAATATTGCCAGGACTATCGCTGATATCTCCCAGGCTCCATTGTATCAACTTCTGTGTCCGAGTCTACGACCACGATCCTCTCATTCCAGTCCTCAACCGGGTCTGAGACCTCCACCTTGGATACCACCACGGAAACCAGCAAGGCAGAGACTGGTACCACCACCACGCTCGTAGCCAGCACAACTGCCACAACTGAAATGGACGTAACTACTACCGAAACCGAATCATCAACCAAACTCGACACTTCAACTGTAACAACCGATGCTACTACCTCCGGTCAGGCAACCACAACAACCGCAGGAATCACGACCACTACCGAGGCTCAGACCACCACCACCGAGGCTGGGACTACCACCACAGAGGCTGGCTGTCCCCGGGTCACAATCCTAGCCAAACCTACTCCAATCTTCATCTCGGACCCAGATGGTGCTGTCTATGACGATACTTATAAAGCGGTCCAAGTACCCTTCCCAGTCGGTGTCTTTGGTGCTTCTTCATCTACTGTCTATGTTAGCGTGAATGGTTTCTTGTCACTATTCGACAGCGGCGGCTACTTCACAAACCGAGGACTGCCCACCGAGGGTGCCCCTCGCGTTGCTATCATGCCCTACTGGGACGATCTTTTTGTCAATTCAGGCGGGCTCTGCGGAGTGGGCATCACTTACGAAGTCTATGAAACCGAAAAGGGTCAGACATTTACTGTTGAATACTATGTTGCTGGTTCACAAGGCGATGATCATTTCACGGTCAGTCTTTATGAGGATCATCCAGGTTTGGTTCGATATGTCTACTACGCGACAGCTGGGCATGGTAACAGCGCAACAGTCGGTGCTCAGAATCTTCAAAATGGACAGCAGCGTTACACTCAGTACTCTTTCAATACGCCTACCATCCTTGACAACTCTTTTGTCGAGATTGATACAAGCAGTGGGGATGCTATCACTAGAGCCGGTCAGCTATAAGAAGTCCCAGGGCTACAGTGGGCGACGGAAGTATTGCTGTGGGATCTTATGAGGCTGTATTCGATTCTTCTTTGTGTTAATACTTCGACTTTGGTTCCATAAATATTCAAGATCTCATTTCAAATACATTATTTATATGTTGTGTTACACAGGTAAATGTTCTGTTAGAAATATACCTTCATCACGTTGGAGAATGTTAGTTATATGGGGGATGTTCACAGTTATGCTCTGATCGCCCATAACAGAACCTGCGACTGGGTGAGATACGCCAATATGAGTACAGCGAGCATGTAATACGTAAGGATATCACTGCAACTCAATCGCTGTCATCTCAGCAGCAAATCGACCGGGCGCTTACGAATAAAGAGCTGAAGTCCAACAACAGTCTCAACTAAGCAACAGCAACGACAACGGCAACTACTTGTGAATTGAATTCCCAGAGAGCATATTAGTCACACTCTTACATGATTGATACTTTGATGCACGTCTTTAGCCGGTACTCTTGCAGACCAAGTACCAGTTCCCTGCATGACGTATTAGCCAGCCAATACTAAGACAATATCGTGTAGACCTCGAACTCCAATACTTACATGGGCCTCGAAATACAGCGTGTCATCATAGTCAAGACCAGACTTCTTATACACGGAACTGATAAGGTCAGCCTGCGCACTTGCACTCGGGAGTGTGATATCCGGGGTATGTCCATCATGATTGATCCCGGTGCCTCGGATGACGGCTCTGATGGGGTCTCTGTCGCGAACTGCCTGGTCCAAATGCTTAAGAATAACAGCCGCTATACCTTCACCACGGCCCTATCCGTCCGCACTGGCATCGAAGGACTTGGAGAGACCATCACTTGACAAGAAGCTCATGTTGGACATCCACATCGGCATGTCGGGGTTTAGCATCAGTGTTGTGCCAGCCGCGACTGCGACCTTGGAGACGCCTTCCTTTATAGACTGGCAGGCCAGATGGAGAGCTACCAAACTGGACGAACAGGCCGTATCGAGTGTGAGACTTGGACCGTGCCAGTCGAAGAACCAGGAAACACGGTTTGCCTGCATACCTGAGCCGATTCCTGCACCACTATACTTTGGTGCAGTTTCAGGATCTCGCATGAGCATATCAGACCAGTCTCGAGTAAAGGTCCCAACATAGCAGCTTGTGTCGCTCCCAGTGGTGTCCTTCATCTTAATTCCAGCGCTCTCCAGGCCTTCATAGATAACTTCAAGGAGCATACGCTGCTGAGGATCCATGGACTTGGCATCAATCGGAGTAATGTTGAAGAATGCTGCATCGAATACTGCAATATTCTCCGAGAGAAAATGAGCACCCTCTGCAATAGTCGTATTGAGTTTGTTGCTCGGATGTCTGAAGCCATCGACATTATATCGATCGGGTGGGACCTTGGAATAGCAACCTGTGGTCGTGTTAGCTATGGGCTACACCCAGTTACCATGGATAGCTCAGTCAAAGATCAGGCGTTGCATACTTCGAGCATTACTGAGAACCTCCCAAAGTGCCTCCGGGTTCGAACTATCACCAGGGAAACAACAACCAATCCCCACGACGGCTATAGGCATCGCGGTGGTACTGACTGTATCAGGAGCCATGATCACGAAAGCGGAACTAATGGTGGAGTAAAAAGGAAGACCTTGATCTTGTGATAATTCGTTAATTACTGGTATATTGTTCAGAAAGGTGAAGTTTTGCAAGAACCAGGGGATTTCTGGAATGACATGCTTTTTTCAATTAGATTACTGTGCAGCAGGCTTGCCTTCCTTGCTTATTTGCCCTCGTAATTCCAAACCATCCTTTGACGCTAGTCCTACCTATGCCCAGCTAGAATGATCATTTGACTCTATCAAGTACTTTTTAAGTATCAGAAACACAAGTTTATGGATGGACTGGTTGGGAAACAGTGCTAATTGAGAGCCAGAATGAGCTGACGGGTTGACTTTGCATGCATGTAGGGTAATCATGATCCCCTGTGAGGCAATACCAATAGGGTATCTGAGTCAGTGAAGGGCCTCGCTTAATCATCATTTCGCGGCATGAATAAAAACTCCGATCCGACCGGTACGTACTGACCTAACCATGCCTAAGCGGGAGTAGTTTTCCGCTCGCCTCAGATCTCCATACACGTTGTTTTGGCGAATTGGAGGAGTGGAGGCTTTTTCCAAGTCGGGTAGGTAAGCTGACAAAAGTGATCACCGTGCATAAAGTTGCACCAAGGGAGTACGGTATTCTGCAAGAACCTTTGTTTATCTCTCAGAACCTTTGTCTGTATGTCATACGTTTAATCCGTTGGTTCTACCCTTGTCTTGTACCCGGAGAGAAAAGTAAACAAGCCCAATACGGCTACCCCTTGCAATAAACCATGACAGCCCAGCCCACTTTTCCCTGGGCAGAGCCGGGAGCCGTGCTGGTTGCTTGCTTCTGCCTTTTCGCCTTTCGCCGTGGTATGGCTTTTACCTCACAACATACGGCGCCTGTCTTCCTGAATGTGTAGCGACTAACCAAATATCTTTCATGATGGCATGTTCAAAGTCAATTGATGCTTCATTTGGCCCTTGGGCCGGTCCTTACTGCCGCGGCGGACTAGATTTCACATTCTTCTTCGAACTGATCTTCTTCTCCCTCCTGCCTGCGATCATATTTATCTTGGGCGTTGCTTGGAGGTGTCGTGCACTGCATCATGAACCAAGGATTGCTCGATCCGGAGTTCTATTAGTTCTGAAATTAGTACGATACTCTTACTACAACTGAATTCTTAAAAATAACCCGGAGCTCTAATCAATCATTTGGATAGGTCTTGATCGGCGTGATTTGTTCCATCGCGATTGCGCATCTCATTTTAACCAGTCTTGCGGATGCCCCTTGTCGGGGTCTCGCAATTGCGACTGCAGCTCTAGAATGCTTAGCATTTTTCGTGATAGGGTTCTATTCGAAGCTTCGTCACAGTCACTCATGGCGTCCGTCCATATTGATAACAATCTATCTTTCTGCCCATATCCTACTCAATATTGCCACTACCCGAACACTTTGGTTAATGAAGGGAGTTTCTGCTATTCCCATTGTCTATAGCATCAGCATTCTGTTGCAAGTATTCGTTCTTCTTGTGGAAAATGTCGAAAAGAGCCGCCTGTTGTTCGACTCTGGTCGATATAGCCCGGAAGAGCTGGCAAGCCCACTGGCTCGTCTTATCTTCGGCTGGTTAATCCCTCTGCTTCGATTGGGTTACGACACGATTCTTTCTATGGCAACCTTGACACCGCTTTCTGAAGACCTTAAAAGCCGGCAACTGGAACCGAAACTACGTCAGTCAATGAATTTGTCCCGTAGGGCTCACATGTACTTATCTTGCAATAGTTCGACTGTTAGAAGATACAAAAGGCCTGTCTCTGCTGCGTGAACTATTTCAGTTACGTCAGGGTCTGTTGCTACCGATACTACCTCGCTTGCTTCTCTTGGGCTTCACCCTCGCGCAGCCCTTTTTGATTCATACTACGGTATCCTATACAAGCCTCAGCCATGAAGAGAGATCAGTGAACGAAGGGAATCTCCTTGTTGCGGCATTTGTTCTTACATTTGTCGGTTATGCGGTATGCTTGTCACTCATCTCACCCTGAGCATGTTTTAACGAGTACAGCTCTCTAGCGCTTTCTATTGGCATCTGACAAATCGTTTGATGATGATGGTACGTGGCAGTCTGGTCAGTTTGATCTATAACAGTGCTTTCCAGTCTACTGCGCCAGGGTCTTTGGATACAGGCAGCCTTACTCTCATGACTGTTGATGTAGAAAAGGTCATGCTTGGGTTTGAAGACCTTCATGAACTTTGGGCCAGTATAGCCCAGATTGCGATAGCGATCTACGTGCTGGCATCATACATGTCCTGGGCTTGTGTTGCCCCCGTCATTGTTCCTATAGGTCAGCAACTCCCTGAGACATATGTGAGTGTTTCTCCGGCTAACAATCTGATAGTATGCGTGGCTGTGACTGTGCCTGTCACACAGAGAATCGGTTCCGCGCAGGGGACCTGGAATGCCGCTGTTGAAAAGCGTATCAATGTGACTTTAGCTGTCCTTAGTAATCTCAAAGAAGTTCGCATCTTGGGCATTGGTGGTTATACCAGCAGCCTTCTGCAACGTCTACGAGTTGAAGAGATTACTCCATCTACTCACTTTCGCCGACTCATGGCCGCAATTATTGTTTTGTCCCAGGGAACAATTGTGCTAGGGCCCTTCGTCACTTTCGCACTTTACGCAATCATTCTACGAATCAATGACGACTCGAATTTCACAGCCTCCAAAGCCTTCACTTCATTGAGCCTGATTAATCTCATTGCAGCTCCAATTTCGGTACTGATCCAGAGTCTCCCCAGCTTCGCAGCTGGTCTCTCTTCTTTATCGCGTATCGAGAACTTTGTCTCTTCAACGACTTCATCAGATGGAAGGAAGTTGCAGGATGAAAAGTCTTCTTTGAACACAAGATGCATCTATCTGAGGGGCCCTGAAGCAGATCATTCAATCGAAGATCAGGAACTCAGCGAACTTAAGCCATCTATTTCATCTTACTACACGAGTCAGAGAACTCTCGAAAACAGTATCATAGTCAGGCAAGCGAAATTTGGATGGAAAGCTGACAGCGATGTCATCAATTCGTGCAACTTTGAGATCCAGGACGGTGCCTTGACAGTCATAATGGGTCCTGTCGGTTGTGGCAAGAGCACATTGCTATATGGTCTACTCAACGCCGTTCGTTATAATAGTGGTCAAGTTTGGTTAAAGCACCGTAATGTATCACTTTGCGAACAGACACCATGGCTAGTCAGTGGATCTATTCGTCACAACATCATTTGTGGCACAGCCTTTGACCAGCATTGGTATGACGAAATTCTCGACGCATGTGCTTTGGTACAGGATCTTGATCATCTCTCGGGCAGAGACATGCACGAGGTTGGCAATGAGGGTAGCAGTCTCAGTGGAGGACAGAGACAGCGTATAGTATGTGCTCCCAACTGACTAGTTTGTGGGAGCTGCTAATTAATCCATCTAGGCTCTCGCTCGCGCTGTTTATGCTCAGAACCCTATTTTGTTTCTAGACAATCCTCTCAGTGGTGTCGATCATACAACATCCAAGCATATCGTTCAGGCCCTGTTCGGTGATGGAGGACTACTCCGCAGTGGCAATATCACTGTGTTAATCACCACCGATTCTCGTAAGTTTAACAGCTCCCCACTTCATCGAATTGCTGATTGCTGACCCAACAGGTGAGGTAATCGCTAATGCGGATAACGCGCTAATTATAGGTCAGGTAGGAACTGTAACTGTCACTGCAGAACCAAGCAGTGTTGAGAACGCTATCATGGCGACGGGTACCGCAGAGGGAGATGTTCGGGTGTCCGACAATAAGAAGAGACAAGGCCAAGCCGAGAACAACACATCCTCAGGACCAAGCCGTGAAATCGTTGAAGCAAAGGCAGACCTGCGACGTCCCACCGGTGACTGGACGATCTACAGTTTTTATGCTCGTGCAACTGGCCGATTTAACGTAACCGCCTTTCTGTGCCTCTGCCTAAGTTGCGCATTCTGCTATCAGTTCTCAACTATCTGGATCCAGTGGTGGTCAGATGCCACCGATCACACACACAGAAGATCGAATGGGTTCTACCTGGGTATATATGCTCTTCTCTGTGCTCTCGGGCTATCTACCTTGTATCTGGCCTGTTGGACCTCTATGGTGACCATGGTAACCCGGTCGGCCATAAAACTTCACCTTAGGGTTCTAGCCACTGTCTTCAACGCTCATGTGTCCTACTTTTCGACTATAGACGACGGAATCACACTAAACCGATTCAACCAAGATATGCAGCTTGTAGATTACAGCTTACCCGTGGCTGTTGTCAACACATTCCTGTTTGCGTGTATTTGCCTCGTACAGGCTGCTGTCATATCAGCAACAGCAAATTACATGGCCGCGGCAATACCTTTCTGTTTGTCAGTAATCTACTTCATCCAGAGGTTTTACCTCCTCACATCTCGTCAGCTTCGTCTACTTGATATCGAAGCTAAGGCGCCACTGTACACCAATTTCAAGGAGACCATTCTAGGTATGAATACGATACGTGCTTATGGCGGAGGTTTTGGTTCTTTCCTCAAACAGAAACATACACAGGTTCTAGACGACTCACAACAGCCTATTTACCTTCTTTATACGGTACAAAGATGGCTCTCTCTGGTACTTGATCTCGTGGTTGCCTGTCTAGCTACGCTTCTCATTGTCGTGGCTGTTCAGACGAGATCCGGAACTTCAGGTTCCGACATGGGTGTGGCTTTAGTGAATCTGACATCTTTCAACCAATATCTCACCATGCTGATCCGTTGTTGGGCCTCAATGGAGACTTCACTTGGTGCCATCGCCCGAATAAAGGACTTTTCCCGAGATACGCCTGTTGCTAACGGTTGTGGCCATGAGGTTCAGGCAGGTTATGAGGGCGGTCAGAGTATTGTTTTCAAAGATGTTACTGTCGCCTATACACAGCCAAAACCTTCGTCTGAAGACACTGAGGACAGCTTGGAAGAAACAGGAGCTCTGAATCAAGGCCATTTAGCACTGGACTCTATTAACCTCTCGATCCGACCTGGAACCAAGATGGCCATTACTGGACGCTCAGGCAGCGGTAAATCTACGCTGGTCTCCAGTCTTTTCCGTATTCTGCCGTTATCCTCTGGAAAGATATCCATCGGAGATGTGGATATTTCGCAGGTTGATCAGCAAGTTATCCAAGATCGCCTCAATGCGATCACGCAAAGGAGCTTCTTTCTTTCAGAGGTTTCCTTGAAAGAAAACCTTGATCCATCAGGACCACATGATGAAAACGATGTAGGTTCTACAATGCCAATGACCGAGGTCATGAGGGAGGTTTTAGTTAGCCTGCAACTTTGGACGTTGGTAGAGGAGCGTGGTGGACTCGAAGGATTGTTTTCCCAAGGCTCATGGTCTTCTGGTCAGTTACAGCTACTCAGCGTGGCTCGCGCTATCGTCAAGAAAAGGCGGACCCAGTCTTATCCAGACTTAGGCTGGAAGATACTGGTTCTCGACGAGATAACAAGCAGGTAAGCTTGCACTCAACCTATTCATACGATGAACGCTGACATTTGTTTAGTCTTGACGAAGCATCGGCTCGAATGGTACGTGATCGTATCAAGGTCGAGTTTGAAGACTACACCATCTTGTCCATCGTGCACAAGTTCGATGGCGTCATCGAGGATATGGATGAGATGATCATCATGGATTCAGGAAAAGTCATCCGACGTGGTTCGCCGCGGGAGCTTTTACAGGCAATGTAGATCCAGGCAGCCGCTCTATAGTGAACTGGAGTTCTTAGTCAAAGTCCACTTAGGCTATGAGTCTTCAGGGTTTAGGATATGCCGGGAATTTGTTTTGAGAATGCTATTTAGTGCTGACTATAGGAATGGGTCTTATCTTGCTGTTGCTATTCTCTTGTCGCCTCTCGAGGCAATTTAATAAATCTCATAGTAGTGTCTTTTTATTTATTAACTCTACTCAATGCGCTTGCCTGAAATCTAGGCCTAAAATTGACACTTCTTCCTTAATGCCCTCTAATAGCTATAATAACTGGCTTAATGGATACCATTTTGGCACTAATTCTCGTGCCGGGACCCTGCCTTATGGCTATTGTCTGATCTATACTCTTGCATCCTTTTTAAACCAGTTCTCAGACTCGAACCTTCAGAGCTTTCAGGAACAATCGAGGGCGTCCAATGAGGGCTTGAATGACCAGTAGTTACTCGACTATTGCCTTGACTTTGGTGCATGTCGTGTCTATATCTCTCCAAATTACTTTCTTGATATGTCGCTTTTGTTGTCGAATCTCTCTGATCAGGGTTCGGTGGGTTAATTTCCAAGTGCTGACGTTGACTTTCTGCAATACGTCTATTACTGTAGGGAGCGGCGGCGAAATTCTGTCCAGGTTTCGCTCGGCTTTGATCTGTATCATCATCATTACCTTGATCCAAATCTGTGAGGCCTGGATCAGCAAGTTGCCTGAACCTTTCCTTGACAGTAGAGAGATCCTGTATGAAACCTTCATCATAGTGTATCGTGTCGAGCTCAACACCAAACTTATAAAGCTGCGAGAGGTCCGAACACAGTTTGTTGGCTTTTGTGGTGAGCTTCTCTTGGTAAGAAGACGATGAAGGGTGTTGTTCGGAGCTACGATTGCTCCATGTCCTAGCTCTATGCCTTGGCAGGCCGTGATTCTCATGATGGTTAGAGCATTGGAACCCGGGACCTAGTCCAGTCGTCTTTTGTGGACAGCCAGGATCCTCAGACAATAGTTTTCCCAATGAGAGAACATTGCCTGCTCTTCTTCCGGGATGGCCTGTTTCATCCCGAGGGCTCAAATCTTGCAGCTCTCTGGTGCAGTCTGGGGCAGGGCCACCACGGTTTGTATCTGAAAAGGCTTGAGAGCTAGACACTGTTCTTCTGCGCAAATGTCTATGAGGTGGAACTTGTGCACCAATAACCCCATTCTGGTCCGCAGTAGCGCGACACTTTTGCTTTTGTGCTTGATTGTGCGCAGCTGGGTGCACGCCATTCTGCAGAACATTGTTGTCTGCGGTTGAAACCAAGGCGCTTGAATTATGGTTGAACTGGCCCTGCTCTTGTTAGGTTACAAGATCTTGGTTGCACTGCATTATTTCCGTGAAATCATCCATGCCATCAAAGCACTCTGCAATATCCCAATCGTCTTGACAGTCCTGAAGTAACTCGTCTGTGATGTTCATACACGATTCCAGGGTAATCTCCTCGTGGCCTAGTAAGGCTGGAGCATTCCTTTTGGAGACCGGCTCTTGATGAACTAACGTATGTTCTTGACAGGGGCGATCCTCGGGATCATCTTCAACGTCAATTCGACGTTTCAACTTATCGCCTGAATATTATTTCAACCCTTAGTACGCATGATGAAATACGTTGCAAGAAAACTTACGGTATCTTCTCTGTGCTAACCGATTTTGTAATTTTCTCCGATGCTCATAGCTGAATGACTCAGAGGGCTGACCACTGTTGGTATTGCGCATCTGCGGCTGACTCGGTGGATCGGGTTCTGAAGCACCCATATTTTGTATATGCATTTGAGAAAACATTAGATAAACAGAGATAACAGAATTTGCCTACAAGGTGAAACCTGAGTAGCGAAAATAGCTCTTATGTCTTTACAACAACGCCGAAATATGCAATCCATTACGAAGGGTACCGAAATCTCGCGAAGTGCTCTATTAATTTTAAGCATAATGATAGCTGGGGACCGCTGGTGGCGGAGTGTCCAGGGGGTCGTTGGTGGACATTTTCCTGCTCCCCAGCTGATCCTTGTCCGAGCTCTGCAAAAGTTCCATCTGCTATCTACCAGGGTGAGTCGAATGCGCCGTCCCAACATCTGGTCATTGTATATTATATCCTGGACAGTCCTGAGAGTTGGAACCAACATACCAATGAAGTATCTTCTTGTTTTATCCTGCTGCAATCCCTTGCTTTGTGTTTGTTCTAATGACACAATCCAGACCAGTCCCTAAAGTTCATCAGGCGATATGAAATAAACGACGATGCATGACCCCCGCCTCATGTGGTCTTAATGCCCAAACATACACATCCGATTAACCCAGCTGTGTTACAACCCCCGCGGTTACGTCACATGGACCCCACAAAAGCTCATGCAAGCGGATCCACTAAAACGTGAACTCAGCCGTAAGTTCATATCCCAACTATATAGGACCGACAATTATAGGAACGACATCGCTCCAGGACCGCATCGTTCCAGGACCGACAGCGACCTCACGTCCTATCGCTCCTACGCAGAACCTAACAGTATATATATACATTCATTTAGCACTAGATAGAACTTAGCTCACCAGCTATTAATAAAGCCTCTTTACCTAAATACGCCTAACCCGCTCCATTTACTATTAAGAAACGTGACACTTCACTCTGCTCAGTACCTACGCCTTACGTCTCTGCAANNACGGACTAGTTTACCTGTTTGAAACCCCAACCGTCACAAGCTGGTTCTGTTGATAGATTGGCCAAAGATGACCCCTGTGCCTTCATTATCGTGGTGTCTCTCGGCCAACTTTGAAAGAACTGCTGCCCGCACTTGAAGGTAAATCCCACTGGCAGGTGGTGCTCTATGTCCAAACATAGATTGGAGCTATTGAATTGAGCTTTGATTTACTATGGAAGCGTAACTGCTGGAAGTTGCTTAGCGCGTGATTATAGGCATCTATCGCTCATCACCCCAAAGAGCAATCAAGTTGCTGATGGAAAGTAAAGGTGGGCTGAGCTTTCAAAGCATGTTCTAGGGGAGCAGGGCCAAGTGCACTCAGGGTGGGCTCTCAGCCGCCATGTTCTCGATGTAGCATATCTCGCAGTCACGTCGAAGGGCAGGCGTTCAACTGCCGCAGCCTTATTCTGTCGCCAGTTGATCGGTGATGGATATATACCTTTATAATATTAAAAGGCAAGGCCGAGGTATACAATAATAAACGGGGAAACATCGTCCATCTCGAGCATGTTATCTATATTGTATGATGTATTACGTGAACAATGGTTAGCTCTGAATGTATTTCCGATGCCTTAACATTATCTACTATCACATCTCTCTTGGAGGTCAATTAGATATTTGTTAGGTGCAATCTGCAGGATGCGTATTTCAAACTGTAGAGGAGCAACGTTTGTATGTTATCGAGGCTTTCAAACGTATTCAGCAGGGCTCCCTAATCGCGATACCGCCACGCGTGTCTCTGCCATTACCCTCCATAATTGCTCTACAGAACCTGGTGCTGGAGGGAAGCATGAGCGGGGGATATGTACCTCAAACGGGCGACCCGTTCTGGAATTTGTGAGTTGAGGACCGATGGCACCCAGGAGGCGGTTAAGGCGAACAAAGAGTTCATCAGGACTTGCCATCGACATGAACACAAGGTATTGCCCAAATCCTCGCTGTGTCAAGAGAGGCATCCCATTCGACAAATCTGGAGCTAACAAATTTGCAAGTCCATACATAAGCTGGTCTCTGGTGCGTATGCGACCCTCGTGCGGCTGAATAGGAGCTAGTGCAGCAGCCACTCGTGTGCCCATCAGGTGATCTAATGGGTACTGCCTATAGCAATTTGCTAAGTAGGCATCACCTTGACGTAGCGCAACCGGTGTTTGAGGATAGTGACTAAGAAATATCTGAATTGGAGGGAACTCTTGCGGTGACCAACCTGACGCAAACATGAATGCACAGAGTTCGTGAGGATGGAGTGTGCCGCCGTTTGTATTCTGATAATGACTGAAGATTGAGCAAATCAGATTCGCAAAGGTAGGGGATGGAGTCTTGTTTGGTGTGACAAACGAGCCCCAGTAGTCCTCAAGGTTCGCGGCAAGTCCACGTGCAAGTATAACGCTAAATGACGATTAGAGGTCTCGTGGCCATTCGAGAATTAATACTTACGTGGCAGTTGCATTAGTATTGTTACTTAAGACATGGCCTTGGGTTTGAGTCGATTGTAGGACACTGCTGCCTCGAATAGTTTGCAGAGGAGGGCTGGGACTGCCGATTGGTCTCTCGATATGTCCTTCTATTGATGTTTGTGAAGCCAAAGTCGAAATTACAGCACTGAGCTCCCCCATGTCATTCAATGAGCTTTGACAGGATGTTGTTGTTAGGGTCCTGGATCTATCAGTTACTTCATTCGACGCCCATAGGAGGTTTCGGACCTACCGACTGAAAGGCCCAGACAGTGGGCAATTAGGCATCCGGTTCCTGATCCAGGGATGTTGCATAGATGTTGTTGCGTTCATTCTCGTTATTGGATTTGGCTTCATTGCGTCAAGGATAAAGTCCTGGCCCTCTTGACTCACGTTGCGGTTACGCAAAAGAGCATGAGGGAATGGAATGCAGTCTGCAGCCAACCGTCTTGTTTCATTCTCGGAGAAAGGCACGGTGGTTGTCAAGATGAAGAAGGAAGTGGCCCCTAAGGCCCATATATCTGGCTTTTGGGGATCCCTGGTCAGGCATCTCCTCCGATCGGTATCATAGAGCTCAGGCGCTATGTATCCCTGTGTGCCCATAGGGAAATTTGTATTGTTCGGATCCGCAATGACTCTTTTGCTGAGACCAAAGTCGGCCAATTTGATCCACCACTCGGCAGGGGGTTCGTCGCGTGGATGTTTGTAGATCAGGATATTCTTCATCATTCGTTAGGTGTTCCTAAACCACTGAAATAGGATGGATTCTTTGTTATGTCATACTTACCTGGGGCTTGACGTCACGATGTGCAAATCCTTGTTCATGCATGAGGGCAATACCAGAGAGGACCTGACTTGTGATTTGTTGGCATTCACCCTCAGGTAGGCCTTCATACTTTTTAACGTAGGAATGTAGATTACCAGCAGGAAAGTATTCCATGGCGATATGTAACATTGATGACGATATATACCAACCCAGTGACTTTACAAAGTATCTTGCATACTGAAGAAACAGATAAGAATTAGAGCGAAGTGAATAGTGGTGCTTACTTACTCTGTCATGCGAGAATTTGATGATAGCCTCCAGCTCGCGTTCATAGAGACGTCTGGGATCGAGATTTCCGAGCCAAATATTCTTGACCACGCGTTCAGTGAAATGTCGGCTCCCTCTGACACAAGTCTGTAAGGAAACTGTGGCTTGGCCACCACGGCCAATCTCGCGTTGTTCCTTCCAATGTTCCTGTCTTTGTGGGGCAGATGGGGGTGCATCAGGGTCATTATAGAGGTGGATGATAAGATTTCCATTGAAGTTAGTGACCAATCTGAAGTCTCTGACGATGTCAGTGAGGTTTTCTTCCATGTTGTCTTGAGTTATGATCTGACGGTCTCCCACAGTGGTGATTGGGTCAGCGAGAGAGAGTAAGAAAAGATTCGAGTGATGGATGTCAGCGTTCGAAAATAGCTGGTCTTGGGGGCTGAGTTTCAATTCGATTATTGAATAGGACAGGTTGGGCATTTAGTTGCGTAAATGACCCCATAGTTGCATAAGCCACTTTCTATCCAGCTCTTGGTGGCGTCTCACAACACGTTGGGGTGCTAGGGTAAGGGCTAGAACGGTTTGTTCAGGTGATGAAGTGAGAGCCTTGTCGCCTCCATGAGTACCTGGGCGCATATATTGACTGCCTTAAGATATCAAATTCCGGGCAGACTTGGCCACAAATAGCGTCAAGATGTATAAGCCCTCTTGTCTGCCCCTAGTAACATATCATACTCATAGCATCCATAACCTTCTTAACGTATCGCGACCCAACCTCCACACCCTCCTGAACCTCAAATTCCTTAGGGTCACCGAAGTCTCTGTTGCCCTCATCCAAACAGGTCAAACACGTCTCAACGACCCGGCTGTATATATCGCCCATGGTGGCTCTTAGCTCAGCCCGGCTCATCTGAACCAGACGTTTCTTTAAAGCGAAAGGTTCAAGGTTCTTCAAGGGACCGTGTGTATCTCGCAGTGTTGCCTCATCATTCTGGTAATCCACAAGCGAATGCCACAAGCCAATCTCAAGAAGGCAGACGCCGAGGCTGTAAATATCGTGCTGCATAATAAATTTGACTTTTTGACTACCCATGCGTGATGGGTGCTGGTACACGATGTCCCCCTGGTTTCTTTTAGAAGTGTTTGTTATTCCTTCTACATATCTGAAAAGCTGGAACCCAATTAGACAAATCACCAGCTCATCTGAAACGCCTTCAGGGCGTTCAAGAGTCAGGATAGTTTCTGGCGTGATGTTTTTATGGACGAAGTCGTATAGATGGACGTAATAGACTGCGGTGACAAGCTGTCGAGCTATATTGAGCCGCTTTGTCAATGAGTTGGGGACGCTGCCTGAAAGAAGGAGGTCTCTACAGCTTCGAGTAGTAGAGTAGCCTTCAGGCACCCCAAAGATAAAGGTGAGGGATGAGTCTGTCGATGATTTAACGAGTCCTTTACATTTCAATATACCAAATGTGAAGGGATTCGAGTCTCGAAGACGGGACGCAAGTTCCTGAGCGTCTCTTATTTCGACAATATCCCGTGAAACAGTATCGACGATATACTGTGTGTTATCTTTGCTTTTGATAGCAACTTGAGCTTTGCAGTACGGGATGGTTCGTCTCTCGAGGCTTTCAAGTACCTTTTCCGCAAGCTTGACTGAATCAGTAAGTCCAAAGGACCGACGGAATTTAAGGCCTGTGCGGGCCGGTCCCCCAGCATCTCGAGAGCTTGCTTGAGACACATCCATCAGTACTCGATCAATAGAAGAAGAGCTCGTCTTGATAATCTGAAACCAAGATGGTTCAAATCGCTGCTGCCATGCCTCAAGATCGGCCACCGTATTCTGACAGCTTTCTCGAAGATTCAGAAAATGCAGAGCCTTGACCTTTCTGGAGTTCGTGTGCTTGTCAGGCTTCGAAATTACAAGAACAGCAGCTTGTAGTTTCCCCTGGAGGATATGTAGGATACGTAACTGAAGCTCTCGCTGATCATCTGTCATTCCACTCTCCATTTCCCTCATGACTTCAAGCTGGCTGGAAAGCCGTGACCAGCATATTTGTATTCTGACCGACAGCTCGTTCGCAATGTCATCGATTTGGCGATAGTCGTTGTATGTCTGGACTAAGAATTTCCCGAACCTGATGAGTTAACCCTCAGTGGTTTCCTAAGCTGGAAGCAGACTTACCTAATGCAGACATCGATAGTACCAACGACTCCAACAATGCTCAAAGGATCAGCCATAATAAAACCCGGAGGAGAAGGCCACTAGGTATAGGCACAGGGTGATGCAAAGATCGGTTCACTTCGCAATCTCTGTACTCTAAGGGCAACAGCTTTGATAAGAACAGTTCTGTGTTAATAAACCACGGACTGGCCATGTTGTTCCAGACATTTCCCAAGGCTAATTTTCAATTCTACATTTGCCCCAAAGTCTTACGGCTGACCGGCACCCTTATCCCATGTGACCAATATTTGGCTAAACCTAAGGACGCCTGGGCTTACCAATACAACGCATTAATTGGTTAACGCGTACTAGCCACCTGCAGCTTTACTTTTTATCACACCCAAGCCTCTCAATACTTTTTCAGCTTTAATTTATTTACAAGTTAAATACTAAAACAAAAGAATCACTAATTGAACAGAAGTTTGAAATATTGGTGTTTATGTAGAGAGAGTTTTATCACTAGGCTTAAAGTAGTTGCTAAACGCACCAGACGCTCCCCGGTTCTCATAGGAGACCTAGCCTAGAAGATTGAGACAATCGAAGTTTGTCAACAGACAGCTGTTTAGGCGACAACTTCACAGCGACGGCGGACTATACTACCGAGGCCATTATTCGAGTTGCTTAAGATCATGGGGAAAGCCACAAACCCAAGCGCGAAACTTTAACCCACTCTCGCAACTCGAGGTATGACTTCGAGACACTGCTGTTGGAGACTTGAGGCTTGAAACGTGCAGTTGGGATCAGTGGCTTTCCAGACATGTGCCACTGCGGAGCGTTCAGTCCAGAAGGATACCCCGCCACACCAAGCAAAATCTGAGTCGAAGGCTGGTCAGTTGGGTTACGAGGGTTAAGCCTGGGATATCGATAGGTTCGTGATCGAACACCAAGACTTCGTTGTTCTGGTGGCCGCTGGGACTAATGCTGACAAGGCAATATCCAAGAGTAACCACATAAGCGCTGCTGGCGCGGCTTTTAATTGTACCACAGTTGGGGCAACGGGAACGACATGTTCCAATACTAACGATACATTTGATTGCGCGCCTGGTGTAAAGCCAACGACGAGAATTATAGATACAGTAAAGTTCAGCAGCAGAGGCCCGACTAAGCCTATTTGTGATATTAATGGTAAAGAGTATGCCGACTGAATTAAGCCTGACGTCGTAGCGCCTGGCGTTGTTATCTTACTTGCGGCATAAAGAGCGATAGCTAAGAATTCGAGAAATAGCGTTAAGTATGGGCGCTCGGACGATTAAGACTGAATCTTTATGTCCGGCACGAGCATATCAACGTCTCGTATTGCAGCCTGTATAGCTCTTCTACGCGAAGCCCTATAGGAGTATAGAAAATGGTATCCCAGGGTGTCACTTGAAGGCATTATTTATCAACCATACAGTAAATTTCTCCGAGCAACTCGGTCTTCGGCTCGGCTATAACTATAAGAAGGTATTTAGCCGAGTTGTCATTAAAAACTCTATATCTATAGCTAAGCTGCCTTCGTCTATCGACAGCGGAAAGATATTTATTAATACCCAGTTTAATGTGGTACCTTTATGAGAAGTCCCTGACGAGGAGAGTTGATGGGGTAGTGATTTGTTTTAAGTGCCTGCCGGATATAACCGGCTTACCGTAACCCTCACCTACCCTAATAGGCCGGCGCAGTTACCCGTGGATCTGACTGAAAAGGAGCCCCACTCTTCGAGTGGG
>JAAVUC010000801.1:0-16571 GCA_014898925.1 Fusarium nelsonii
GGCCTCGAGCCAACGGGTAGCACTTTAAAGATGGTCCTGAAACTCTCTCCAATAGGAGTAAGGGGAAGTGGCTGATGGCGGTGGACCACCTCAGCACCAGAGAGTACCTGAGGCGGGGAGTGGCGTGCAACCTCAGCTGAGCTCAAGACTGATGGCCGCCTTCAACTAGCACCACTCGCGCACTCCTAAGCGCTTCTGGCAATAACCGTGCGTTTACGCCATTATCCTGGGCCACCCCATTCCCGGAGTAGAGTATCTATGACACAGCCAGCCGTTAAATTTCGGAGATTCTCCTGTGGCGACCTTCATATTGGTGGCATCTGGGCTTATTCTGGGACCTTTAGTGCCTCTAATAACTGTTCTCCTTATTTTTAATTACAAGCTGAAAGACATCCACCTTATTTCATAACGCCTGTATTTACAGAACCGATAGCAAGCTGCTAGCGGCTGTAGTAGTTAAGTGCAAACTTTGTAAGACGACTGTAGGTAGGCACTAAAGCTAGGTTTAATAAATAATAAGCTATATAGATATGATAAAGAATTGTTGTATTATATGATGTAGATCTGTGTTGGCTTTAGTTGCGTCCGCTTTACCAATAGGTGCTAACCGGGCATAAATACCGGGAGGGGGCGGTAGGGTGCAGTATGATGCTGATAAGCCGATGAAGAGGAGGCTTTGTGTCCCCAGATTCCGGGATGTCGGCTGCCGTTAGCATGTCCTTGAATTGTTGAGCTACTAATGACATCCCCAGTATACCCTGTTGTCTACCGCTGCTCAACTTGTCTTAGTTCAAATACTCTTAAAGCTTTACCCCCTCCATCCCTCTAGACTCTGGCATGTGAAGTGCGTAGCTCAGTGCATACACGGATGTAGTAGCAATAACATTAGTTGAGAAGTATAATTATACTCCGGCTTGAAAACCTTCCCAGCCTACCTCCAAGCAGCTCAGACTGGCAGCGAGCATCATCGTAACTTCCCGTGCATAACTTTACTGTGCCGATATTTTCCTAAAGCTGCCTATGCCAGAATTGGAAGACTGTAGCGCGCAGTCTGGGTATTTAAACCTGGTAATTTGTCCCTCGAACTCTCGTTTCTGCCGGTTCTGTAGAGAAGACCTTCCCACATTTATACACCTTATTTTAGTCCTCGCTCCTAGGACCAGTTGAATACTATGAAGACTTCCATCCTTATTGGTAAATATCAATACGTCCTGCATATAGAAGACCATACTAACATCCGTTACAGCACTGCTGTCGGCATCGTATGTCGCAGCCCAAAATTGCAATGGTGCGGATAAAAATTGCGGTTTTCTAGCCACCAGAAACGAGGACGTCGGTCGAGCCCAAACGGAGTGCAACACGCGTTGCAACAATCTTCAGGGAGCGTCGCGTGCCAAGCGCAGATGCGCGCGTTGTTGTTCCGACGCGGCTGGACAGTGTTTCCCCGGCGGTCTAGGCAGCCCCCAGTCTGTGAGCTTTTGCGAGGACGCGTTCGGTGATTGCCCGGCTTAGCTCACAAACCGCTCCTCCAGATCTTGTCATTTGGCTTATGGCTTTCAACAAGCCAGTTATATTAGTAAAAGTTCATAACATTAGTGTAGTAAAAACATAAACGGAAGCTACATTCTTCTAAGGTTTTGAGTACTATTTGCACGCAATTGAAGTTAAACCTTTACACAAGATTAAAGAAGTAAGATTTAGTCTTCTTGTAGTTAAGAGGCTATTATTATTCTACTTAGTTATACTATAAGGGTATTATATTTCTAATGGCTGATGGAGGAAGCGGTTTTTAATTCGTAAGTGGAGAAGGGTAGTAGAGCAGGACTCACAACATAGTAACGTCGAAAGAAGAGCGCCAAAGTAAAAGAACGGGTATTAGCAAGAAGTGAGCGTCGCTCGCAATCGAGGATGGGCAACTTTTTGGATGAGCGCTGGGGTTGCGACCTTTTCCCCAACTCTCCCAATAGAAGCAGCTCGGCTGCTCGCCGCTAAGATCAAGGCCCGCAGCTCTGTCTGCCTGTTAGCGTCTACTATCAATATCTGCCGAAGCCCCCTCGGAGGCAAAGCATTTGAGTCTTTCAGTGAAGACCCTACCCTTGGCGGTATCATCGCCGCAGAGTACATCAAGGGTCTCCAAAGCCATGGGATCAGTGCTGCCATCAAACACTTTCTTGCCAACGACCAGGAACACGAGCGAATGGGCCAAGATTCCATAATCGCCCCCAGAGCGCTCCGCGAAATCTATTTACGGCCTTTTCAGATTGCACAAGCTCGCGCCACTCCTTGGTCGTACATGACTTCGTACAACAAGCTTAACGGCACACATTGCGCCGAGTAGACTGGCTCTTGAAAGACCTTCTCCGGGGAGAATGGGGTTTCGACGGACTGGTCATGTCTGATTGGATGGGCACCTACTCTGTTACCGGAGCCATCAACGCCGGAGTCGACTTGGAAATGCCTGGCAAGCCGTGTTGGCGTCAGTTATAGCTAGTGCGGCACTCGATCAATGCCCACAAGGTCCTGCTCGAAACACTCGATGAGCGAGTTGTGACCCTCTTGAGGTGATTTGAGAAACTTTCTGCGTTGAACCCCGATGTCGTCTATGGCCGTGACGATTCCATTGAATAGACATGCAAGGAGTACCAGGAGGAGGATGCCGCTCTAGTACGACGCATCGCCAGTGAAGGCATCGTGCTTCTCAAGAATGAGGCGTCAACATTTCCCATCGTGCGTGGAAGTGTAGCCGTCATTCGCCCTAATGCAAAGAATAATATCATTACTGGCGGTGGTAGTGCAAGGCTTCGACCAGCCTGGCGTGCCACGCCTTGGCAGGGCCTGGTAGACAAGAAGCCTGATGACATCGAGTTATCGTACACTCTGGGTTGCAGGGGCTCTACATTCTTGCCTGTCTTTGGCGAGATGTTCACCAGCATGGACGGGTGTTAGCCCAGGTTTTGACATGTTGCACTCCGCCATCTTCGATGGCAAACAGGCAAGCCAGCCTGCTGTCTCCGAGGGTTGGAACAACTCAGACATAATGCTGGCCGACTTCAAGCATCCAAATCTCGGCGACGACTACTTCACCGAAATTCAAGCTTTATCCATGCCACCAATCACTGGTGACTGAGAGTTCGAAGTGAGTGTTACTGGACAGGCTTTGGTCTATCTGGGCGATAAGCTCGTAACCGATCTGTCTCAAGAGCAGAAGAGAACATCTACCATCTTTGGAAATGGTGGCAATGGTACGATCATCACAGTGCCAGTTGTTAAATATAAGGTAAACTCATGGTGTAGGTAATGCTTGGAATCTCTGGCTAACTCAGTTCCTGGTTTACAAGTTCCGACTGCTGCACGATTCTAGGAAACCTCCCTTGGCGCCAGGACAGGACAGTCAACCGCTGCAACCCATCGGCATGAAGCTAAGCTCTTTCCCTGCCATTGATGATGATAAGGAAATTAACGAGGCAGTCGAATTGGCCAAGGCTTCGGATGTCGCTGTCCTGGTTGTAGGATTGGATCAAGACTGGGAGTCAGAAAGGTACGACAGGCCCAACTTGTTTCTGCCTCTCCACCTAAACGACCTCGTTCGTCGCGTGGCAGTGGAGGCCTAAGACACTAAGAAGTTTGTTATCCTGTAGACTGGTTCCGCTGTATCGATGCCTTGGCTCGAAAACGTCGATTCTGTCATGTGGTCCTGGTATGGCGGAAATGAGGCTGGCAATGCTATCGCCGATGTCGTCTACGGCAAGGTAAATCCTTCTGGTAGATTGCCTATAACATTGCCTAAGCGAGAGCTTGACATTGCCGCCAAGCTCAACTTCAAGTCAGCCAGAACCAAGACATATTATGAGGAAGGTATCTGGGTTGGCTACCGTCACTTCAATACTCGTGGCATTGATCCCATGTATCATTTCGGCCATGGCCTATCATACACATCCTTCGAGTATTCCGACCTCACTATTTCTCCTTCCACGTCGACTTCTCCGGATGAGTGGAAGATCAACGTCTCAGCAAAGGTGACCAACACTGGCTCCGTTCCGGGTGCCCATTCTGTTCACTTCTACACCACCCCTCCGCCTGCGACCTCGAATTCCCTGACTCACCCTGGTTACGTTGCAAGGTTTCAACAAGACCGCTGTACTCTTACCCGGAGGATCCGAAACTGTGACTGTCGAGATGGGCAAGTGTAAGTCAAATTCGTTAATGACTTTGCCATGACACTAACTAATCCGATAGATGCCATCTCCCACTGGGATGAGCTGGCTTCAGTATGGCGAGCTGAGCCTGGTGAATGGTACGTTCAGATTGGGAAGAATGCATAAACGATGTGTGCAAAGGAAAAGTTCACAGTGCCCCGAAACTTTAAGTGGATAGGAGTCTAGTAAAGTGCCAAAGAAGTTAGCTTTATAGAACAAATACCATAAGAGTCTCATATTAAGTAATGAATACTTGTTATAAAGAGCTTCTATATTACAATCTGCTGTTATGTGTTATTTCCACTCAGTAAAGTAGTAACATGCATGTTACTAATAAATACAGTATTACTAGTCCAATAATTATTAACACCGGGAACTTTTGATACATCTTGATTTCATACATAGATACTATTGTTAAGGATAAATGGGGATCTTAGTAATATATATCGTGAGCTTATTCAAGAACCTCAAGTGTCGGAGGATATACCGTTAGGTTTGAAATCTTTGATGCATTGGCAGATGTGCACGTAACGTTTCCCAACGCTATTGTTATAATGCTTATAAATTTGAACGCTACAATTATGCACTGCTGCGGGGTAGAATCGAACGCCAGTATTACTTCTGTCTTGGCGGCTTTTATTACCCGAAGAGGTATTGACTATTTGACCTAGGCCATAAAATGTCTCCGAATCACAAAACTTATAAGATATGTCTATTCGTGATTTAAAACGAATCAAAAACACTACTAATTGTATCTTATCCTTAAAAAATGTCTACTTCAGGGGTCGCTTTCCGCACTTTGCTCGGCATCGAGCCTTCCACCGCTTCTACCAGCGACAGCGTTCTGGTAATTATCGACGCCCAAAACGAGTATGCCACTGGAATGCTCAAGATCGAAAATATCGAAGCCTCGCGTCCCGTTATCGCCTCTCTACTAGAGAGGTACCGTGCTGCCAACGCACCCGTCGTCCACGTTGTTCATATCACACCATCGGGGGCACCTGTTTTCACCCCTAATACAAAGCTTGCCGAGGAGTTCGACGAGTTGAAGCCTGCGGAAGGCGAGAATGTGGTCGAGAAGTTGCACCCGGGCTCTTTCACCGGAACGGATTTGCAAGAAGCTTTGACTGCTACTGGTAGGAGTAAGATTGTGCTTGTCGGCTATATGGTAAGCTCCCTGATGATGACATTATTTTGGTACACTGACTAATACGCTTGCTTAGGCCCACGTCTGCATTTCAACTACTGCTCGTCAAGCCGCTGAGCGAGGGTGGGACATTCTGGTGGCCGAAGATGCGGTTGGCGATAGAAACATCCCCGGCGTCAACGCTCAAGAGTTGAAGAAGGTGGCTCTTCGCGAGATCGCCGATGCCTTTGGTACCATTGTTCAAAGCAAGGATATCAATTAGATGTTCTACCGGATTCCAATATCCTTTGGGGAAAGCCTTAGAAATTATTTAGTAAAAGTTTTATAGGCAGCTTGCTTCAATCAGCATTTAAACGCTCCCTTTTACTTGCCAGTATTACACATCGAGGCAGTTAAGACGTATGATAATGGTAATTTATCAGTAGAAAACAGCTACCACAAACAGGCTAACAACAGCACCTGCCGTCCCATGTTTCCTTCTCTCCCCCCAAGTAACTCACACGTACACTCAATTCAAGTCGACCTACCCTATCGTGATTTTCAAGTGTACCAACAAACTTGAACAGCTCTACCAGCAAATTTAGCATTGACTTTGGGGCTACACACGAATGTCCCTAAAGGATAAAAAAGCCATAATTAGACCCAATTCGTGCTATTACTATTGTGTTGAAGGTGAGATGATTTCTTTTCTTCAATCTTCTTTTGATTGTCAAAAGGCTCCAAACTCGTGATTACAGGGGCCGACAATCAATTAGGTAGCAGTAGATAAACGATAACTAATATCATTACTCAGAGGCTGAAAAGGCCTTCTTTTCAAGCGAGGCTCGCTAAAATTATGACCATGACAAGCTAGGCAAAGACTCATTCCTTGTATTAATGAATTGGTAATATTCTACAGAGTAGAGGCGTGAATTCTTCCTCAAGAGTTTTATCATAGTCCCTAACCTAGTACGCGATATTGGCTCGTCTTGCTCAAGTGGCCCACTTGATTGAGCGAATGGTGCGTCCTCATTTTCAGATTTCACCAAGCTAATGCTAATCAAATCCAACTTATCTAACCAAATCGGGAGACAAAACGCGCCAAGAATCTGAGAGATGGAGCCCTGACCCTCGGGCCATATGTGGGGCGTTTCAGATATCGATGCAGGAGGCCCTGGTGTATGGAATAGGGTAGGTTATCAACGTTGAGAACTTCTACATTGGATTCTCATCAACGACGTGTGGATTATGAATCAAGATAGCACGAGAAGAAGAATCTCGTACGATTATGTATCAGCAAAAGAACCAAGGTCTGAAGATTATTAATCCTCTCGTAGTTTGTCAATAGCTATATGAAGGCAATCACCAGCCAGCCTTCCGACAGCTCTCTCAATATAGCAAACAAAACCCAACAACAAAATCAACATGTCGCCCACCAACTTCAATACCACTGTCCACATCACCCACTTGACTACCGCAACATCGATCCTTGAGATCGATGGCGTTAACTTTATCACGGATCCTGTCTTCGCTGATGCCCCCGCTGAGTATGACATTACCGACATCATGCCTGAGGGCACTCAGAAGACTATCTTGAAGTACGATGAGGGCCCAGCTCTGAAGCTGAACCAGATCCCCCCCATTGATGTCGTTCTTCTGAGCCACGAAGACCACATCGACAACCTGGATGACGAGGGCCGCAGGCTTCTCGATGGTCGCCGGGTCATCACCACGCCAGACGGAGCCAGGAACCTGGCCCCCCGACCTGGTGTTTTTGCCATCAAGCCGTGGGAAACCTTGACCATGAACCTAAACGGCATCGAGTGGCAAATCACTGGAGTTCCCTGCGTCCATCTTCCCGGTGGAGAGGTCACTGGATTTATCCTTCACAACAAAAACTTCGGAACCAGCCCCGAGGGCCTTCCTAATGCTGTCTACTTCACCGGAGACACTGTCCTCCTGCCCGAACACTATGAGATTGCTAAGCGATTCCATATTGTTGTTGCTCTGATGAATCTGGGTGACGCAAGGTTCCCGGTTGCAGGACGTGACGAGCCACTTCAGATCACCATGGGCGGCGAGGATGCTGCAAAGCTTTTCCGTGGCCTCAAGGCCGATACCCTGGTGCCCATTCACTACGAGTCGTGGCATCACTTCACCCAGTACGGGGAGCAACTCAAGAAGGCCTTTGAGAAGGAGGGCATCGCAAACCGAGTCTGTTGGATGATTCCTGGAGAGCGAAAGCAGGTCGTCTGAGCCGACAGAAAGACCTGGCGACCAAATGCAACAAAAGCAATGACTGAGGCGAGAATGTGACAATTGGTCTCATGGATATAGAGGGATTATACCTAGAGAAAGGTATACCGAGACTATAGAAAAGGTTATTTAGAGCAAACTTGGGAAAAGGTCGTCGATGTATCTAAGAAAAACACAGAATGCAAAAGCTGTCCTACTACACAAATTCAGTGCCCACTCAAGAGGTGCTAACTTTGACCTCATTGTCGTACCGGAACAGAGAATCTATTGACTCGAACCTTTGTTGTGATCACTCCCGATCGTGTTGAACATGCATGTAGAGCCAGTGTTGTTAAATTAACTATTCAGAATTGCAGTAACAGAAACAATCTCTTGGTAATTACTGAAATAAGCTTTTTGAAAATTTAGCTTTATGGGTGTAATCCGTAAATCAATGTGATGCTCATATCGAAGTCAGTCTTACACCTATTTAGACCTGGTACACGGAGGACAAATCACTGTACGCAGACCTCGTAGGGTTATACATTCGCTACTATGATAGGACCTTAATTTCCACTGGCACCCGTTAAGCCGGCACTAGCACGTAGGGTATTACCGTGTAGGCTCCCTACGATCTGTCGGGGATGCACTAGGCTGAAAAGTCAAACCATTGGCTCTTTTCCATTACAAATCGATTATTGATTACTTAGAAAACAAAAGGCATAACGTTCCCATAACGTTCCCACGACGAAACAAATGGGTCTATCTGCTAATGAGCGACTGTTCAAAACAGCAGGGAGAGCGCAGATTAATAATCTCGTGGTAGCAGACGTCGGATGCACCCCCAACAAACTAAGCAGAGGCCCAGAATTGTGACCCACACGGTCGTTCTTGAAATATAGGCTGACCCTACCTTGAAGTGGTGGGGTTTGAGCTTGAGTCTCGAACATGCGTGCATTTGTCAGTCATCTCGTTTGGACCGCATTGACTAGGGCATGAATGGAACTATACGTCATACGCAGTTGCCTTCGAACGTATATCTAGACATTCCTGACTTCTGGCATCGTTCTGAATTTCCTTCAAATTGTGTAGCTTTCCTCTCTTCCCATCTTATTATGCACAAGCCGGAACTTCCCTCACAATCGGAAACTGACATTATGGCCGCTGGGAAACGCTCCAATCAAGCTGGACGTCAGAGTCAACTTTCACCTATCTCACAGGGGCATTCAACAGGTCGAGACGATGCTCAGCTGGGACATGAATTAATGAATACACGCATCCAAGACACTGGTTCTTCGCAAGTCGAGGATCGGAAGACGGAAGAACCGAGATATGGATGGTAATGACCCCGAAAACCCTTCATATGTGCTGGTTTCTGTTGCTGATGAACCTGCAAATAGGGTTGTCGTAGTTTTGGTCTTCTTAATCAACGCCCACACCTGGGGTTTGATTGGGGTGAGAGCTGATATCCAAGCTTTGTTTCATGAGTTGGCGCTGAGATATGTAGTCTTATTCCATCTTCCTTGCGTATTACCTACACTCAGGGGTATTGAACGATCCAAATCCCTTGACTCTGGCATTCGTAGCCGGTTTGTCGTTTTCTACTGGTAATGGCTCGGAACTTTCAGCGGCATATGTTCGAATAGCAAATCGCTGACTATTAGTAGCTCTTCTTGTTGCTCCACTTGTTACTCGTTTGAGCCCTTGGATCGGCACCAGACCTACTGTCATGATGGGAGTCTTTCTTCAAGCGTGAGCCATGTGCGGCAGAAACATAATGACCTATGCTGATTTGTACACAAGGGGTGGACTTATCGCGGCTTCGTTCAGCACCGAAATATGGCATCTGGTCCTAGCCCAGGGTCTACTGTTTGGAGCGGGTGTGGGCTTGATTGTCAACGTCACCGTCAGTATTGTTCCGCAATGGTTCGTTGCCCGACGTTCCTTTGCCGTAGCTTTGACTACGGCGGGCTCTGGCACTGGCGGTCTGATCTACTCTTTAAGCATACAGCGCATGATTGATTCTCTTGGAGTATCGTGGGCATTTCGAATTCTTGCGTTCGTATCGTTCGTGGTTAATGGGTCAGCCACTCTGTTCCTCCGAGATCGCAACCACACCCTTGGTTCAGTTCACAGGGGTTTCAATACAGGTCTTTTCAAAAGGACGGAATTCTGTCTCTTCCTTGCTTGGGGCTTCTTCTCTCAGTTTGGCTTCGGAATCACCATCTTCTCAATGTCCGACTTTGCACAAACCATGGGGTTTACCTCCCAGCAGGGCTCCTATGCAAGCGCCGCTTTCAACTGTAGGTTCTTACAATCCTCATTGAGAAAGTCTTCTCAGCTGACTCTCCAAAACAGTGTCCCAAGCAGTTGGGCGGCCTCTTATCGGTTTAGCCAGCGACCGCTTCGGAAGACTCAACGTAGCTGGCATCAGCACTTTAGCTGCGAGTATTTCTACATTACTGATCTGGACTCTGGCCGGCAAATCATTTGCTGGTACGATAGTCTACACTCTCTTTGGCGCTTTCGCTAGCAACATGTGGACAACAGTTGCCCCAGTAGCGGCCGAGGTGATGGGTCTTCAGACACTACCTTCTGGTGAGTATCACGACTCTGCCTTTTTACAAGAGAGGCTGCTGACTTACTTCATAAGCTTTATCGATCTTTTGGATAGTTCTCGTATTGCCCACAACATTCGCCGAACCGATTGCCGTATCCTTGAAAACAGAAGGTAGCAATGCCTACCTCGGAGTTCAGCTATTTGTAGGATTCATGTATCTGGCCGCATTTATTTCAAGTATTAATATCACCCTATACTCCAAACCGCCGCGATGATACTGACAGAGAGCTAGTGTGGCTTCTGCGGGCTTACATATTCCAACGGACGACCCAGACTCCCAGCCATCAAGAAGACTCAAGCTCGCTTGACCGAACTGGATATAAGGAAAAGCTCGAAATTCTATATCGTGGGTCATTTACTCTGGAAAAGATTTAAAGGCATTTTTCTTCTATTTGACCAAAAGGCTCAAGACCAGTTCGACCTGGAATTCACGGCAGAATGACCCGACCACCATAATTGTTGAATCAAAAAGAACCAATCGTATCATGACAAGTTCCAAGTTACATATACCCAAGAGGAGCATAGTTACTTATATAGTGTACATACCATAACCACCAGAATATCTAACCACATTAGTCACATGGTCTCAACCTGCAGGGAATGTTGTACTGGAGCCCAACTTTGCACGTCAGCCCCCTCCTTCCTAGTCTAACTTCTGATATACTTACGGTAGTAAAGCAATTACCTGAGTCTAAGGAACTTTTCTTCCGTCCCCTTAAGAAGTTGGTCTTTAGCTAGTATGGTTGGTCACCGGTAACAGGATGTTTTAATCGCTACTCATATAGATGTAGACACTTGCCGTCACTCGTGCCATGTTTCCTTCATGATGTCTCAGACAAAGGACACTTACTGCAACAATCTGAAATGGTTAAAGTCGGAAGGATCTGTATGCATTACCTTTCGATGCTTGAGATATGCAAAGCACTCTGTTCTTAGTTATCTTGGAGGCAACGAGGATATAGATTTGTTCCTATTCTAATACTTAAGTTTTGAAGGGAATGGTCGTCGTTTTTCTTAGTGTCCCTCTAAGAAAATGACCGTTTTGGCACAAATAGACTCCCAAATTCTTCATTGATAAACATCATTTAACATATCGCAGTGAGCTGTAGGGATCGGATCAATTTCCAGGACAAATCCTGGATGCGCACGAGATATTGCAAGGAACTGGCGACCGCCAATACCTTCATCACACAGTACACTATCAAAATATAATGTGTCACGCCCAGCGGCAGGCTGTGACCGAAAGGGCACCAGTCACTAATGCATACATTCAATGTCTGGTTTTCGTCGTCGTTTCCATCACACAGCACAGTCCAGCCCCGAAGCTGATGCTTTGAGACTCAACGTAACCAGGATTTCCTATAGTCGATATTGAAATATGGCGGGTACATAGCCAGGGTCGTTGTAGTGTCGATTTGGTCGTTTTGAAATGACTCTGACGGGGATTCCATCCACTACTCAGTAAGGGTTGTGCGTGGTCACTCCGTCTTGATTACTATTTCCTGTACTAGGTTCGTTGTCTGGGTTAGGGTCGATTTCTTTTCCCTTTTTGACCATAGCAATGATTTTGTCGTTTTTGTTAGTTGTTCCTGTTTTCGCTGTGGGAACTGGTTCCCGCAAACATGGCTTGGTTACGTAATGTCAAGGTGCAGTCTCGGTCATCCCGCTGTTGTACGGAGGTTCTTTGTAATACAAGCAACAAGTATAAGGCGAAATAAAGTAATTTAGCTACTTGAGTCCCACATAATAGGCTTTCTTACAAACAACAACTGATGCCGAAGATTCCGATTCGACATTATTAGTTCTAGCTGGAACTTGATGCAGTGATAAAGGCATGAGGTATGTTTATAAAAGATAGGTCGTGTCCCTGAAGACTTTGAAGATTACCAACACCACTCAAACCGACATCACTGTGAATCAGACTTCCTAAGCAATAAATAAAAATGGCCAAAGAAATTAGGAACGTTGCACTTGCCGGAGTAAGTATTAGTCTATTCCAATCTACCTTTTACAAGAAGCTAACTTACCTCAGGCAAGCGGCAGCCTGGGCACACACATCCTGCAGGCTTTAGTCGAAGCTGGTCGTTTTAATGTCACTATTCTCACCCGCAACGCCACCATCAATGTACCCTCTGGAGCTACAGCCAAGGTGGTTGATTACGAGTCAGTTTCAGACCTAGTGTCTGTCCTCAAAGGTCAGGATGCACTAGTTGATGCGACATCCGTGCCTGATCCAAGTTTGGCCATCCGCCTTATGGATGCAGCTGTTTCAGCCGGTGTCTACCGAATCATTCCGTCTGAATTCAGCTCAGACCCAATGAATGAGAAAGGACGAAGCCTACTGCCTTTTCAAGGCAAGGCTAAAGCCTTAAAGTATCTACAGAAGCTTACATCCACCAATAATATCACCTGGACGGCTATTTCCAACCACGCTTTCCTTGACTGGGGTCTTCGTCTGTCATTTCTTGGTATCGACCTGCAAGAAAAGAGCATCGACTATCTCAACCCTGGCAACACTACTATTCCTATGACGACACTCAAGTCCGTAGGAACTGCTGTCGCGAAAGCTCTAATCATGGCTGAGGAGACTAAGAACCGTATCTGCTATATTTGCAATGCTCAGAAAACACAGAGGGAACTGGCTGAACTTTCCAAACAGGCGTTAGGCGAGGAGGGTCGGAAGTCAAAGGAAGTTGACACTGAGGATGTTTTCAACAACGCAATGGCTAAAGTGCAAGCTGGTCATGTGGATATGCAGGTCATTGGGGATATCATCCGCTTCTCAATCTCCACTCCGGGCTATATCAATAAGCTTGAGAAGACGGATAACGGTCTCCTGGGCGTCAAGACCATGAGCGATGAAGAGGTTAAGGAGCTTATTCGTGAGATTGCTCGAGAGAAGATTAGTGCTTGAAGGTATTGGCATACGAGTATGAGGTGTTATTAGCCCACACCTTGAATCATAGTTACTAAATTTTGTCGTGTCTCTTGTAAAGCATCTAATCAGTTCATGACGATCTTGCAAGTCCAGATGACTCCGTGCACGAAACTTACCTTGTCGCTTAACAATAATCTGGTAGCGTTGAATGAGCATGACATTCCACTTCTTGGTAGGGCCTCCTCACTATTGGCCTAACCACATCTTGAATAGAAAGTGGTCAGCCTCACTTTTGCATGGTTTTGAGCCCAAAGGGTCAAAATATACGAGAAACGGAGTTTCGGATCTCGGTTTGCTGATGAAGCAGAGATCCAGGTCCGAGTCATGCTTGTACCTTACCCAATAGGGATGTATAACCCGCCAAGACTTTTAGTCTGTCTCCCCGACTGTGACGGGTCAAGTGCTAGCTTCTTTGGGTAGACTGCCATGTGTAAATTGACTCTTACACGCAACCTTGGAATATACCGATTGGCTATTGTAAGCATTTGACCTGAATCGGAGTTGCGCTGTGGTATAGATAGGCTAGCCAGGGAGTGTGAATACATCAAAAGGTATTCAAACTTATTGCCCCCCACTGTACCTCTCAAGAGAAAAAAAAAAAAACGAGGGGAGGTCCGCATCATTGTTGCCCATAACTATAAAGAGATGTCTAATCCCTGATCAACACGTACCCATGAAGACAGCTTGGTGTGCCAAAACGCCTGAGCATTATTGCCGAAAGCCATCTGTCGTATATGGCGTAACGTAGACTTATTTGCTGTTAATGACTGACTCACCCATTGGCCCGCTCTTGGTGCTCTCAGGTTGATAGACTGACCGCTATAGGTATCAAAATCCGCCAAGCCTGAGCTAGTTAATCATGATATCATTAACAATCTTAAATTAGTCTCAGCATATTTTCGAAATATTGCATCTGAACCTTATAAGCAACTTGGCATAATGAAGATACGGAACAGGACAGTCTGCCAGACCTGTAGGTCAAGGAAAATAGGGGTAACCTATGTCTATACGCTATCGCTTGTCGGTGCTTGCTGACTGATATTTAGTGTGACGGGGAAAGGCCAGCCTGCTCGCAATGCACCCACACTGCCCGACACTGCTCTTATCCTGCAGATTTCATCTTCATTCATGATGAAACACTCAAGCGTTCACATCAAGTTCCCGAGAAATCGAATAAAAAGAACTCCACGCCCTGCGATAAATCTCTCACTCGACGGAGGCAAGTGAAGGGGCCTGTTCCTATCAAAATGTGTAACAGAACACCTGGCACTCCGTTACAAGATATGGTTCTGCTTATAATGCAAAATTTCATGCCAGAAGCGGAATTAGTCGGCCCTTCACAAAATACGCTGACCCAGCCCCGAATCTGTGGCAATTGGGTTGAAGTTCTTCCCATGCTGAGCATCGGTGGACAAGGGCAGGCCCTGCCATCCTCCATAATCTGCCTTGCGGCATCTATATCTCATTTGCGGCAAAAAACTTATTCATCTCATGCTATGCTTCTTGAGAAATATGGCTCTGCTATGCGTTTATTGAAGAAAGAGCTAGCGCATCCGCACACGGATATATCGTCTCGTGACGAAGTTGCTGCGGCTATTATGTGCCTGACATTAACGGAGGTTTGTGCAAATATGCTATGGAAATGGGAGTAAATTAACAAGGGTTTCTTGGGCACAGACGATACTACCAACTTCGAGTACCGGCTGGTGGCGCCATGTCGACGGCGTCAGTGAGTGGATGAGGCTCTGGGGTCCCGAGCAATTTAGTCTCGGAGTCCCCCATAGGCTCTTTACCGGCTTTAGGCCGCTGCTTGTGAGTCCGCTGTCTCTCTTTTGAACCTTTTCTTAATCTTTATGCTCATCGAATAGATCATTAAAGCGTTTTTATCTCGTAAAGCTTCCTTTTTATCAAACGAAGATTGGAAAAGAGGACCTTTTAAAGTTCAAAAAGAAACATCAATGCAACGTTTGCTTACCGAGGTCGCTTGCATACCTACAATTCTCGAACTCATCGATACTCTGGATCATGGCAGCACCTTCGGGGCAGCGTTTATCGCCAAAGAGGCAATATCCATGCTATTAAAAACGTACAGCAATTTACAAAGCTGGGGCGACCATTTAAATGGGGAACCGTCTACGGGCCTGTTTTACTGGACGATTAAATCGAGTAGCCCCTGGGCCTGGGACGGTCATAAAGTTTGGTTTCCCAATATATCTGCCGCAAATCTGATCATGCACTTGTGGGCGTTCAAAGTAGTTTGCTTGATCGAGGTTCAAAGACTTCAGACGAGATTCCCAGATGTGCCTTGCGATTGGCCAGTCGAAGTAGGGTACGGAATCACAGATAGTCTTCGGGAGGTTTACCTAGGGCTTTGTGTAAAAATCGTCCAAAGTATGGAGTTTCTATTCCAGGATCGATTGGCGCTCTTTGGTCCATTATCGATCGGATTGCCTCTAACTACGGCCCGTGAGACGTTTGAAATGGATGGGGAACGTAGTACAGTGTTGTTAGAACTGACCCGTGGTATAGTTCAAGGAAGCATCTTATCGGAGATCCAAATGGGAGCACCATACTTGGTGGGAAGAAGGAATACACGTCGTCAGCTCTAGAAAACAATGAGTGACGTGTGAGGCTGCATTAAAGAGGGCATGAAGCCTTGATGATCGAAATATTCATCTCAGTTTGATGGTTGGTATCTACTCAAGCACCTTTAAAAAACCGCCTTTACTAGTAAAACATTACGCCAAGTTAAGTTCAGGAGCTCAGGAGACTAGATCTTATCTATTATGTTTTATATTAAGCTATATTTGCATACCTTGTGGTTCCGCCTTAATGACAGATGACAATCGCGTCAGACGCCACCTCAAAGAGAAGTATAGAATTTCTAAAAAGCGTCGGCAGAAGCTNNTCCACATCTAGCCCTCCAGAGTGGAGCGGGGTGAGTGCAAGCACTGTAATTTGCAGTCTACAAGCTATAACATACTGTTACGCCATCTAAAGAAAGTACATACCCGGGAGATCAATGGCATAAGTGCAAGGAGGAAGCGATGGCTACGCGATCATATACGTAATAATCTTACTTTCCAGAGTTAGAAGGCCAACGACATTCAGGGATCCTGAATCGTCTTGGTCACAAACAATCGGCAATCACTGTAAAAGGGGTCCTGGTCGATCCTTGAAAGCCGTCCCGGACGTTATTAAGGAATTTGCCCAGAAACTGGTCTCGGAGGAGCGCGGCCGCTTAAATAAGCAGTAATGCTTACCTAGCTTTAATAGGACTCTAGGAAAGAAAGAGCTAGTAACTAATTGGATGTGACGCACTTCTTAGGATGAAACAATTAGTTAAGCAAGATGCGATATGCTTATAGCACTTTCGGAGGTGCCCTAGATGTTATTTATAGGCAATTGTATTAGAATTATTTATATAAATACAATTTTTTAAGCTTTATATTACTG
>JAAVUC010000802.1:0-41187 GCA_014898925.1 Fusarium nelsonii
GTGTAAGTGAAGTTGGTGAGTTTTGGTGGAGCTTTTTTTATTTTGCCTGGCGAAAGAGGGGTGGTGGCGAAAGAGGGGTTGTGGATGGTACTTGTGATTCACGTGTAGGTGAAAAATATGACCATGGTTTTTGATGTCACCGTGGCATTACGAAAATATCATGCCAGACACTGAGTCAAACTCTAACGGTGCATCCCTATCCGGCAAACTATTGAGTCGATCTGATTCACGATTCCAAGGTTGGATGATGCGAAGAGCGGGTTGTCCCGGTGTGAGCCGTCGCTGGCGTGTTATCCAACATGGTGGAGTTGTGTTGTATCTTGCGATTTTGACGAAGGATCTTAACGTCCAAGAGGACGACAATTTATTGATCGAATACCACCACTACAGCACTCTAGACATGCGAAAACAATACTTACGCGCCTTCCACGCATCATCAAATATGTTGATCGCCTTCATCTGCTGATAGCCATGTTCAAAGCCTTCCATTGCATTTTGACAATGTACCTACAGGGTAGGATTGCGAGTCAACCGAGCTAGCGTTACATCCAGCGATTAGCTGTGTCAGAATTGGCACCGGAAGAAAGCTCCGAAACTTCGTTCTACGTGGCTGGTTTGATTCGTCAGCCAAGAAAAGAAGGGGACCAAGAGACCATCCCCGCTTATTGCATATCTTGGCTTCGGCAAAAAGAAGAAAAAAACATACAACAGCGGGGATTCGCTGGTCGTCACCGACCCAACTACTAATCCGCCGGTTAGTGGCTTGACTATGGGAGAGCGGACGGGATCCCGTATTTTCCACTACCTTTGGTCGTATGTACCTATTGTGCTGTATCACCATACTATATACATGACACATCAATAGCCTCATAAATGTCAACAACGCTCAACGATTCCGTTACCTCACTCGGCTAGGAAATAAAAACGAGTGTGAAGCGCCAACAGCGATTAGATAGATGCAGTAGAAAAACCAAGCCATAAGGTTTAGCCTGAAACTAAAACAGGCATCCCAATGCAATGCTACCAAAATCAGATGACCACCATCAAAGATGATGTCTTCAACTCTTAGTAGGCCGTCTTGTTTCAAACACTTCATCTCGTCCCGCCATTCCAGGCGGAGAAAACAACAGAAAAACAAAGAAAATGCTTGATGCTCGTCTCTTGTTGATTAAAAGCCCTACGTGGAAACATCGGGCCGCGTAACTTGTCACATTGAAACAAGGATACGGGAAAATTAACCCCAAATTGGCTGGAGCCTCTTTATTCTCTCCACTGCGATTGGATCATGATGCGATGGCATCTGCATCCCTCATCCATGACTCTCGATCCGTTTCCTCGATTCTCTCATGTGGCTTCCATATCCTGCGTCTTTTGTCTAGCCACAACCATAGCTAGACCACGTATACTTCTCCAGATGTATTTGTAATTACTCTTCCTGTCTCACCTGCAGATGTCTACGCCGCAAAGGCGGTTCATCTCAAGTCATCGGAGTGATTTTTCACCATGCATCACGATTCATGCTTAACCACCCTCCCGGGAAACAGAGTTCAGAGTGCCGGCGATCCACATTGACAGGGCACTTTGATGCTGCACCTACAACGTCCCTCGCGATTGAGTAATAAATGCAAAAGCCGCAAGACAGGTTAATTTAAGCTCTTTATTTCCACGAATGACAGTTGAACAAACAGTTTTACTAAAGTTTCTTTGGTGAACTACAGAGTATGTACCGGAACCTCAAGCGCTCTATATTAGATGCACCCTGTGGCCATTCTTGTTTCAAAGCGGATCTTGCCAAGGTGTGACTGGCTTACATGACGGGAAAAACGGGTTCTAATTCCGAATTGCCTTGATCAGTGACTGTTCCTGAAACATATCCACAGCGAATCGACTGCCGGCTTCTCTGTCCGATGGCCGACAATGCAGAGTCGTGGTTGGTCCATCTACAAACCGAATTAATGCCAGAGACGCTTGGAGCACGCTTGGAGCACGCTTGGCTGCTACGTAGGGCGACCCTCCTTTAATATCGGCTTTCAACGTGGTATTCGATGGCGATCATGGCTTAGTTTGGCAATCACGGACGCTCTATCTCCTTTGTGAATGGCACGAATTCGTCAAACTCCAGTTGGCTCCGTTGACCAAACGGGATGATTTGTTTTGTGTATAGACTCATTTTTGGATAATGAATGATCCATCGAGATGATGGATCTCGAATATATAAACTATGAAGTAGTCTCCTCAAGTTAATCTCATCACAGCCTCTCAAACAAGCCTCTCATTCTCTTCTCACCAGTACAACTTTACCCGACAAACCCCCCCAATCTTCAAACGACAAAAATGCACTGCAACACTCTCTCCCTCGCCGCTGTGGCTCTCCTCGCCAGCTCAGTCAACGCCCACGGCCACGTTGCTAAGGTTATTGCCGGTGGCAAAGAGTACACTGGTGGTATTCCCCACGGTGCTCCCGCTGATGCTGTCGGCTGGGCTGCTGGCAACCAGGACAACGGCTTCGTCGAGCCCGCTGCCTTTGGCACCGCCGACATTATCTGCCACAAGAACGCTAAACCCGTCAGCAACGCCGTTACCGTCGCTGCTGGTGATGTCGTCACCCTGAAGTGGGACACCTGGCCTGTGTCTCACCACGGCCCCGTCACCGAGTACCTCGCTCCCGTCAGCGGAGACTTCTCCAGCATCAACAAGGGAAGCCTCCGATGGACCAAGGTTGCCGAGAAGGGCCTCATCTCAGGTTACAACACTGGCGAGTGGGCTTCCGACCAGCTCATCGCTGACGGTTTCTCCTGGAAGTTTACCGTCCCCAAGAACCTCAAGGCCGGTAACTACGTTCTCCGACACGAGATCATCGGTCTTCACTCCGCTTCACAGAACAACGGTGCTCAGGCTTACCCCCAGTGCATCAACCTCAAGGTCACTGGTGGCGGCTCCACGGCCATCAGCGGTGGTGGCGACTTCACCAAGTTCTACACTGCTGCGGACCCCGGCATCAAGTTCAACCTCTACCAACAATTCAGCTCTTACGATATCCCCGGCCCTGACGTTGAGAAAATCTAAAGGGCTTTCACGAAGTTTCGGACAAGTGGTTTCCAGTCCCAAACTGAGTTTGGGACCAGGGACCAGGGCAATGGACAGCCCTCCGCTCTGATATTCTTTGGCTGCCGCTAGTCGGTTCAAGTTTTTACACACAGCAGAGCTGTGTGCTTCATGTATCTACTCTTATATGACCGTACAAATTTATGCATACAAATGCCATTCTTATATAAAGCAAACACCTTGAATCTAAGAATCGTCTTGTGACATGATGCTCAAGGCCATGGCCAAATACGCCTTCACATCCTATATCAAGCAGTTATTGTATCTGACAGCTGTAATTTAGGCTGAATATAGGTTTTCTTGCCACTTACGATTAGTCAATAAGTATAACTCTTTAAGGCTTTACTTGAATCATGAATAGGTAGTTAATATCGGCCACTGTGCTTATCCATGCGCATGACAATTTCCCTTTCCATCTGTGGCAGGAAACCTAATCAAAATAAACCGATGGGGCCACTCGTAGTTCCAGAGATTAGCTTTATGTGCCTGGGACTTCCTGGTAAACCTTATAGATCGGCTACTTCCAGCCCGGTTTCCTGATACGCGAAAGTCTAGACCGATGTGCTTCTAAGGGGATATTTCTCGGCAAAGCACCCAGAAATTGTATTTGACATGTGAATACGTTTGAACGTCGTAGAAATGCGGACAGTCAAATAGAATGACTCCCCTTGACCTGCTTGTTTGTACTGCTGAGGACGACTGGAGCCTATGGCGCATTGGAAGTTTACCTTAGCATGTGAAATCGACTCTTTGTCAGATTAGTGACCCAGAACTGGATTATGATGTTTTTGATGAGGAAAAAAAAAAACCAGAATAACTTTATTGCGACTTGAGGCAGAACTTTATTAGCTGCTGATCCAGAACCCAGCATTTTTAACCAACTTATCTTTGGCATTAACCTTTCCAAATTAAGAGCTATATTGGTTGGCCAATAACTGAATAAGATTTTAAGTTTCTGTAAACAGTACTACGCGTTAAGCCAGGACGGCTCTTACTGTTAGTGAGCTGGATTTATGTTTGAGCAAGTACACCTCTGCGGCAGAGTTCAACTCGACGCACAACTCAACGAGGAATGATAGTTGATATTGAAGAATGACTTCTACTATGTATGCATGCAGTTGTAGGTTGTTGGAGGTAGAGCTTGCTTCGTTAATTTCCTAGGTATAACTTCCTAGCTGATAGAATATGTCCTGCCTCAACTCTCACGACAGTTTTTCTCAGTCGTATAACTTCAATAATTACCGCTAATAGCTCAATATTGCTGACGTCGAGATGGATGCTCTGACATATACGAGGACAATTCGAATTCTAATAGTGTCCGAAATTTGTAGCAGGCGGCTTGAGGTTTTCTTTCAAAGTCTCGGAGTTAACCGTAGGACCCAATGATTTCTTGTTCTCATCTAATTCAAATTACCTGAAACGAGTTAAAAAAAACGTCAAGGGATTTCAAATTCGTTTAATCCCGCTAATTCGTGTTTTGTTAGATCTGGCTGAGGTTTGCCGGACCCCCGATTGTTAGCGCCTACGCTACCAACAATGGAATTCCATGGAATGTTCTCATATGACGTGATGTCAAGACCTAGATCGCGACTAGTTAATGTAGCAATGCTAGGAGAAAGCCCCGTTTCGTGCTTGTGAAGAAGGCCAGGGCTGCCGAGACGCAGAGGCAACGGAAACATTTCCTTCTTTTTGCTACATTTAACATCTTTAACCAACTCCCACCCAATGGCGCGCTTTAACGTGACCAATACGTTGAGCCATTTGAGCCCAAGAACCGGACCCAGAAGCGACAAAGGATCCCTGATACGCATCCCAATATCTGGAGCTAAAGCGGAACGGACCGTGGTCGAGAGTTGACGATACGCCCCAGTAATGCGGACTTGCCTAGACTGGTACTTGTCTATGCAACTCTGACATAGGACTCCATTTTTCACGCTTCAAGTCGTAAAAAGTCATTTGTGAAGGGGTATCATGGTAATATATAAGAAAAAAAAAATACATGTGTAAGAATGGTATCTAGAAAGAAGGCGCTCGATCATGGTGCTGATAACCTTTGACTTGCGCCTGCGGCAAGTTCCTTAACTCTATCGAGTTCTCGTCACTGAAAGTGCTCATACGCTCGTGTTGAACCCTAACTTCTTCAGTCTTCAAAACACCGCCCGAACTCATGGACGTCTTCATTCCGCTAACGCTGTCGTCGGAATCCTGAAGATGTTCTTGCGACTCTTGCCAGCCTGACATGATGACCACAGAGTTTCGGCCGTATCGTGAATTGGGAACGTATCGCCTGGATCCCCGGAGTGCTGAAGATGGGACCGTATTTCTCGTTTCGCCTTCCATCGGGGTAGTGTTGGTTTTGTTCTTGTTGTAACTTCTCGAGCTTGACTTGAGTTCCCGGTACAACATTCGCCTGTTTCAGATTAGCATCTCGATATCAGAGTGGAAGAGTCATATAACATACAGGACAGGAATGCAGATAGCCATGATGGAGGCAGCAGGTTCCGTCAAGGTCCAGATTGTGAGATCGACACGGTCGTAGGTGAGATCCGCACTCTTCATGTTGACGACAAGGACGGCCTTGACGATACCGGTAATACCAGCACTGGAAAAGATGTTAGTTACTATGCATTTGTATGTAAGAAAAGGTGTGAATCTTACATAGCTCCCAAACTCATTGCAATAGCAACTCCAAGTCGCTCCCGTCGTCGCATAGACATTCGCATTAGGATAGCCCAGGGCAGGAACGCAAGAACAAAGTCGAGGACAGCCGAATAGTCTGGTCCGAGTTAGTTAACACAAGCTCTCCGACTGCCAACAGGAGACTTACAGGCAGCGAACAGCTGGAATTGGAGCAGCTTGGATGGGTCCCAGCAAGTACCAGGGACCGACTTATCAAAGACCCGAGCAAGAGGCGTGCATTTGGCGAAACCAAAGATCCAAACCAAGTTCATGGAGACATTGATGGTGACTATGACGAAAATAAGGAAGTATTTCATCCATGCATTGGTGGCGATTCGGTACAAGGTGATGGCGAAGGACGTTTTGCTGGTGGTCGTTGCGATGATACCGAAGGCGGCTCCAACAATTGTGCAGATGTTGATCTCCTTGAGGTTTTCTTTGCTGATGGTCTTCATATGTCGACCGAATCCGAGAGATACCAGATATGTGTTGATGGCGATAGAGATCATTAGTGTCAACTACAAGGCGAAACGAATCCACCAGTTAGCGCCAACAGCTCGAATATCATCCAGATCAAAGCCGAGCCAACTCACCTGAGCCACGATGAGGCACCAGTCATCCCACCACAATCCCTTGCCGCGCCATCTTTTGCAATAGACACGCAGAAATAACAGGATAAGACTCAGGAGGCCCAATGTCCAGATACTCGCAAGTAGGCGAGTTCCTCGCTCCTCCGCCATTGCAACCCTCTCACAGTAGGAATTGGCAAGAAATTATAGAGGAAGGAGATCTCAAGATCATTGAGTTCACTGGAGAATGACAGTGGTAGAACAAACGCCGATCCAAGATTCCATCACAAATCCCGGTTACGATGCGAGACCCCTGGGCCTGGGGAGTTATATACTGTCGTACTGATCAACGATGGTCCCCCAGTGCGCCCCTCAAATATTAACGTAAAGCCAGGAACAACCTTGGAATAATGGACCGGACTCCGAGGTTCAATCATGCCATTAACAGTCGATGTGGTAAAGATTGGCAAAATCGCCGTGGGTTGAAGGGATTCACCGGGGACTTTTGGGCGGGCGCATTGATCGCGCATCCACAACGGAGCACCACACATATGTGTAGTTGGCTGCTACTCACGGAGGATAAAGTTCAGCTAATGGCGGAACCCCTTTCTGCAGCGATGCGGCCATTGCTCAGTTTCTGTAGAGTCCTCACGCCACTTAGTTTTACGAGTGCCATTAGCTCGACGCTTGTGGCTGGTATGATTCAGATATTTTCACAGTGATTACAGGAATAGGGCCAATGAAGTTTGCGAGTATGCTTGTTCTTGCAGGGACTAAGTCATGATACATTTCTTTAGCTTGGGTGGCACAACCGGGTAAAGCATGCTAAGATCAAACACGCTACCGAGGCGACGGAAATTTTGAAGAAAAAGAGAACCTCGCACTTTGCATCGGTCCCGTAGGCGGGCGGAAATAGTCAAAGTGAAACAGCAAATACGTTGGCTGTCGAGCTTGACCTGCACCATAAATCCTGGTTGTTGCAGATGGGAACCTAAATCCACGTGGGCATGAAGAATAAGCTGGGATGATCGTTACCTTACTGGTCTTGATGCCAGATAAGAGAGTTAAAAAGATGAAGATCCGGGTCCTTGGCACCGACGGACAACACGCGCATGAACCGAACCGAACCATGTTGGAAGATCTCGTCTGGCCAAAACTGAGAAACTATAGAAACCAGGTTACCTGCTGCGTGTCTGTAGCACTGCCGGGGTGAAATCTCCTAGCCGAGTGTAACGTTAGGGGGGATATTCAAATTTCCAAGGGGCTGGGGTGCAAATCATGTGGAGAATCTGTAAACGAAATTTAATCTTGCCTGCTGACAGACATGTGCACTTTGGCAGTTTTACCTCTTCTTCTCTCTCTTCTGTCCATGCAAAATCCGTCGTGACAGCGGCCGCGGACTGCGCTGCACAGACAGCCGGGGATTATTAGCAATCCACCATCTTTGAGACGAAGGAAGCTGACTAGAAACCGGCGTTTCTCTAGCTCTCTCACTAACACACGAATATCCTAACAAAGGGGAATACCGCGCCACCCGAGCTGTGTCCAGCTGCCAAGCCCTACTAAAGGGAAATCTCTTTGTCAATTCCCCCACCAAAAGCTAGGTGCGGCACAATATCCGCGTGCCGGGCTCCTGTTTATTCTGGAGATGGCTGTTCCTGAGTCACTATTCTAGGAACTCGGTCCCTTCTTGGCCTCGGGGCCGCACTTAATCACGCAACGTCTCCAAGCGAATAGTGACATCTGAGTGCCTTACGGGGTAACTATCGGCCGATTTTTAGCACTGTTTGAGCATCCCCTAGCGCTCACTCGACAGGACTAAACCTAACACAGTCCTTTGTTGCGACAATTGGTGATCCGTCGGCTCCTCTCCAATGTTGGCTCCTCTCTATTAATGTCGAGACCCCCCAACGGCTTTTCTTCCTCGAACCCGGAGATAAAGGGTTCCGGAATTACAAGGTCGCTGACTCTACTGGACCCAGCGTTGGACCGTCTAGTCGAGAGCCGGCTAATGGTACAATGAATACCAGCTGCCTTAGTTACGATTAACTACCGGGGCAATGAGATTTTAGAAGAAAAAGAAAGTTTAGAGAACGCAATTCAATGACTCGAGGACGCAGATTCATGGTGGAGGAGCTGAACTCGATCGTCCGCGCTTGGTTCGGCGTTGGATAGTAAAATGTGGAAGTGATCGACAGCTCTAGCTAAAGACTGGTAAACCGTAATTCATTTGCTGGTGCCTTTGCCTCCAACGTCCTGTACCTAACCTGCAAGAGTAACATAACAGATGTAACAACCCATCTTTTTTTTCAGGCGGAGCTAAGGAGGGCCTTCTTCGGATCAATCGTTCATGGACCACCCGGAAAGTTAATAGCAAATTGCAACAAGCATAGCCATGTTCACCGTCATCTTTTGCATGGGTGATGCTCCGAACATTATGCGACCAGTGACCCACCAGTCCTTTACTCTTAAAGAAGAGCTGAGCCGATGCGATCGACATTGTCTTATTGCACAGCAAGCCACTGATGCACGTTTGTCTTCAACGAGCTTCCAGCTTTTCCTTCCAGACCATCATTCCAGAAGCTCAGCCCCTCAGCACTTGAACACAAAGGGACATTAGTATCTTACATACGCACAGCACGCTACAAGATGCACTCAAACACACTAAAGCTGTTCCTGGCTGCCGTCTCAGGCTTGTCACTCTCGGAAGCTTCTGTTCTTCCACGTCACTCTCCTGCAGGCCCTCCAGGTCCTCCAGGAGCCCATCCTCCCCCTCCTCCTCCGCCCGGTCCTAGAGGTCCTCCTCCCGCTCCTGGCGTCCCTACTGTCCAGGTTCGCAATGGCACATACCATGGTAAGCACAGCGATGAGTTCAACCATGACCTCTTCCTGGGCATGCCCTATGCCCAGCCTCCTGTAGGCTCTCTCCGTTTCTCTTCCCCCAAGGCTCTTGATGAGGCCTGGGCTGGGCACCGAGATGCTAAGGAGTTTGGATGGATGTGCATCGGCTACGGATCCGATACCCAGACCCTCGGTAGCCCTGTCAACGAGGACTGCTTGACGATCAACATCGTCCGTCCCACCGGTGTCGAGGCTGGAGATGAGCTTCCCGTTGGTCTTTGGGTCCACGGTGGTGTAAGTACTCACCTTATTCTGTTGTAACCTTAATCTTGACTAACAACCATTTTAGAGCTACACCAACGGTGGTTCTCGTGACCCCAGGTACAACCTCAGCTGGATTGTCGATCAGTCAGTTAAGGAGGGTAAGCCAATCATCGCTGCCTCCATCAACTACCGTGTCTCCCAGTGGGGTTTCCTCTTCAGTGAGGAGATGCAAAAGGAGAACGCTGGTAACCTTGCCTTTAAGGATCAGCGCATGGCCCTGAAGTGGCTTCACGATAACGTTGCCGCCTTCGGTGGTAGCCCCAACAAGGTCACCGTCTGGGGAGAGTCTGCTGGTGCTCGATCTCTTGGTATGCAGCTCGTCGCCTACGACGGTCAGCATGATGACCTCTTCCGCGCTGCCATCCTTGAGTCTGGTAGCCCTGTCGCCCTGTTCGGGGATGCTGCTTCTTGGCAGGACTACTATGACGCTCTGGTCAAGAAGACCGGATGCGACTCTTCCTCCAAGACCCTTGATTGCCTTCGTGAGCTCCCTTGGGAGACTCTCAACAACATCTTCAACAGCACCACTGCCCTCAGCGTCCCTGCCCCCCCTCTGACTGCTGTCGTTGATGGTGACTTCATGACTGCTCAGGCTTTTGACCTTCTCCGTGCTGGCAAGTTCGCTCACGTTCCCCTGTTGATGGGCAACAACTTCGATGAAGGTACCGCCTACGGTAAGAAGGGTGTCAACACCACCGAGCAGTTCCAGTCCTGGCTCTCCACTCTCGGCCTCGACAAGGATGCCGTTGCTACCGCTACCGAGCTCTACCCCGATGACCCCGCTAAGGGGATTCCCGCTTCTTTCGTTGGCCGACCTCAGAACGAGTTCGGTCTCGAGTGGAAGCGAGTTGCTTCTTTCGCTGGTGACTTCCAGCAGCACGCTGGTCGCCGCCTCTTGGCCGAGACCTTCTCCGGTGCGAACATTCCTGTCTTCACCTACCTCTGGAACGTCTACGTCAACGGTCTTCCCGCCATCCTTGGAGCTACCCATTTCCAGGAGGTTGCTTTTGTTTTCAACAACGTCAAGGGTGTTGGATACGGCGCCAACCCCTTCGAGAACAAGCCCGAGACTTTTGTCCAGCTTGCTGACCTCATGAGCAAGATGTGGGTTGCCTTCATGAACGACGTTACCCCCAACACTGTCACAACTGCCCCCAAGCACGTTGCATGGCCCCAATACACTCTTGAGGAGCCTCTTAACATTGTCTTTGACGTCAACAAGACCGACCTTAGCTACACCGCTGTTGACGACACCCACAAGGAAGAGATCGCTTTCCTCTTCAAGGATGTCTATGCTTAAACAGTTATGAATATCATCAGGTACTGGTTACCAGTAATGTGTAATGGGATATTGTTCTGTCTTCTACCCAGAGACGTTCTTGCCAGATAGAGCGTATCTGTCTGGCGTTTTTATATATATATAGAGCTTCGAAGAACCTTTTATGACAACTATTTATTTAGAGAATAGCTTCCATCAATGTATGATGATAGCCTATTTGTTCTCAACATTTCCTGCTGCATAACAAGCGTGAATCAGACAGCCTTTATGTACATCTGACATGCCTCAAGTTTAACTATCACCATATTGGACAGCCATCACATCTAATGAGTTTAATATGCAGCAGATTGACTTTTGGTTTCGAATTCTTCAACCGAGTAACGCCAAGCTCTGAGGGGTTCATTCTAGATATATAAAACACAGACGCTATGCCTCTACCCCATCCATACTTTTCAAGCATATCAGACCCAGGAGCTAGATAGTCACCACAAACTCTCAAGCTCGTTTCGTAAAGACTAGCTGGCACTCATCCTAAATCAAAGTAAGTCAGCACGGCACCTTTGCCTTCTTACCATAAGCATTTATACATACCTCGGGAAACAACGTAGCAAACACTCTAATTTCTTCAGATCGACTAGTCGCATGATGCACCCAATCAAGCTCCAACGACGCCTTGCCAATCATAGCAGCCATAGTCAGCGGCACATACTTGCGAGCCAGGCAGTCGTGAGGGCCAGCTCCAAAGACGAGCCAATTCTTGGTTTTGGATTCAGCATCCCCTGTGATCCATCGCTCGGGGTCAAAAGTCTCAGGATTTGGGTAGACCTCAGGGTCGTGGAGGGCGGGGTAGCATGAAGGCACGATCATAGAGCCTTTGGATATAGTGTAGTTGGGCGTGACGGGGAATGTCTTAGTGGCCTCGTAGGGGACAAAAATAACGGGAGGCCGATATCGAAGAAGTTCTTTGATGACGGCGTTAGTATAAGGGAGTGATTCCAACATCGATAATTCGAATGGCTGGTTCTTGTCACCACCACGAACAGTGAGGTTCTCCTCTCGAAGACGGTCAAGCACATCGGGTCGTTGAGCAAGAACCTGGAACAACCAAGTGGTAGCACTGCTGGAAGCATCTTGAGAAGCAAACAAGAACGTGAACATGGTCTGTCCAATCTCCTCATTTGTGAACTCTCGGATGAGGTTCTTGGGCTTCTCAACGCCCACTTCTCCGGCAGCGATACGATCGTTATATTTCTTGGACTCCATCATGTGAAGAACCCATTGGTCGACAATACATTTCGGTTCAGCGCCAGCAGCCATATTTGCCTTGCAAGCAGCAGCGCATGAAGCAAACTCTGCCAAAACAGCGTCTGCAGTGCGCTTGCCTCGCCAGCATTTGGTAAACGGAATGTATACGGACAGAGGAACGTTGACGAGCTCAAGTGCTGCGGTGACTTGATAAAAGTCTTCGGCGATCTTTTCGACGGCATCTTGCGAGATGTAGTCGCCGAAGAAAGTTCGACAGGAGAGAGCACAGTTGATCTCTCTAAACAGACGCATGAAAGCCATTGGTTTGCCCTTGTTTGCTTTGCTCGCCGCGACAAATCGATCGAAGTAGTCATCATATACCTTCTCCTGGACCGGTAGGTAGGTACCGATAGCTTTGTTTGTGAAAAGGCCGTTGAGTCCTCGACGGTATTCGGTGTGTGCTTTTCCTTGGAGAAAGACCCAGGCGCTCGGTCGTAGGAGGGTTTCGGCCATGGGAACGATGCATGGCTTGGCGAACGTGGGGGATTTGAAGACCTTGTGTGCGATATCCCGATCAGAAGCGAGGACAACAAACCTGACATGATGTAGTAAGCACGGAACAGGGCTTCTGATAACGTATGGACCTACTTGTGAAAGACAGATACACAACTCAGGGGACCGCTAGCCCATTGGGCAAGGTAGGCGTCGAACTTGGGGTAGAGTGCTTGTATGAAGGGTCCCATGAAGGGAATCTTGAGCGCTGGGCCGGCAATGGGGCCTTTCCGCAAGAGATACATGCATTGGTCGTATGCTATGAGGATGGCCAAGATAGTGAAAACGATCTGGATGTTGGTGCATCCTTGGAACCAACTCGACAAGAGGCCATCTTGTTTAAGTAAACCGCTAACTGTCGAGAAAGACGTATTGTTGGATGCCAGCTCAGCACCAGGATCTATGATTGACGCCATAGTGGACTGGGAAGAGTATAGAAAGGTGTAGTGACTACTTTCACAATCATGGGAGAAACCAGAGTTCTTAAATACTTTTCAGGCCCAGACGTGCAAATCCCTGAGGAAGGGAGTAACTCAACACCCAGGATGGAGCAGCTATTACAACAAGAATACGAAGCAGGTTGGTCAAGGACACAGGATCCAATAATTGCCTTAATACAGAGCTATTGGTCGAGCCAGGTCGATATGCCTGCTCGTTTGGGTATACAACTGCTATGGGCTGATACCTCACGTATACAAGATGTCCATTTATGTACTAGACTCCGATATGCAAGGTGGAGAAGACGACTGGTAATGTTTTCCATCGAATCTCTCTTATCCTTATATACACCTCTACCCGACGTTGGTGTATCAGGTCAAATCAGATCAGATCGAATGGCCTCTTGTCCTCATGAAGCCGACAATACTCCCTGCATTTAATTAGGCGATAACCAGTCGCACGAACACATAAACTCACTGTCGAATGCGAATAGAAACTGTCATCTTTACAGCAAGTCCATCACTTTAATTCAAGTGCTGTCGCCGGTTAGTTACAAGAATAGCCTGATGTTGATCCTCTTTATTACCTCAAACTGCAACATCGCTTGGCGCATCCTCAGCAATGCGGCGACTAGTCTCTTTTGGGTTTAGTCTCCGATCTGAAGTTGTGAATCCGAATACGCGCTGCACGATTGACGAATGAACGTGTCGTACATTCCTGAAGGGAGGCTGAGGAACATTTTGAGTAGGGCAGATGATTTGTTTTCAGAGTCCAAATTGAGTAATATTCTTGTGCGCTCACGTCAAAATTCTGTCCCACTGATACCGAAAAACGTCTGCTCTTTCAGACTCCAGCCATAGAATACTCTTCAAGTGGACGACAACGTCATCCCAAGTGTGTAAGCCCATAGCATTTGCAGCAATCTTCGCTGCGTAGGTCAGCCATTGGATGTCTGTCTGATCTGTTGCTGAGACGATGGCAACAGAGATAACCCAGATCCGCAGAGTACCGAATAGATTGTTCCCGGCCTTTCCGGCTAATGGTTGAAGATGGGTTTTGAGTAGCTGAATAAGATTATTGGCAAGCTCCGTGTGCGTGTAGTATGTTGTGCCGTGGATTGTGAGCATGTAGAGTGCCATGGAACATCGTAGACACTCGGAGTGCGGTGAATTGGTACATGGCGGTATGAGCAAAAGCGTATGCACCACGAAACATGTCAAATCGTGGAGTTCCGTACTCAACAAGATTGAAGCATCTGGTTGGTGGAAAATGCCGCGTAGACGAGTAAACACATCGGCTATCTCGGGTTCGAGTTCAAGAGCTCGTACCATGGGATCTGGCCTGGCTAAGAACGACGATGAGAGGAGCCACTGTAGAGTTGGACTCAATCCGTCTCCCGTTCCAGTATCATCTCGTATCGGATACTGAGGAGATCCTGTGACCAGTAACGATACCCTTGAGAACACGTCAGCGCGCTTTCCGCTGTAATAGACTTATGTCACTCACCAAGCAATCATCCTTGCCGTCAATGGGCTGGCTTGCTTGATTTGATCAAGTCCTCCACGTATCCCAACGATACGCTTGGCACCGTCTATATGTGCTCTGCTGGCGTCGATGTTGCCTTTTCCATGCTGCATAAGAAGGTTGGCAAACGAGAATAGTAGTCACTGGCTCGAATGACTTACCTCAATGGCCGCCAAGGTAACTACAGAATTCAAAGTCTCATCTTGGATAGCCAGCAATGAACTGCCAATCTTTTTGCGTATTAGAGATACGGAATCAACCATGAGGAGTTCCGATATTGGAAAGCCTTTTTGGGCTCTGCGTTCTTCATCCAGCGATGCCGTCTGTATTGAGACGTGGAATAATGCTGGGTCTGCTAAAGCGAGCGGCCACCATGAAACAATGAACGGATTGGAAGCCATGTTGAGGTCAAGGGGATAATATTGAAAGGAGATACTTGAGAGGACTGGTATAGGGTTAGATTTGAAGCTTGGTTCGAGCGAACATGGACGAACTTACAATGCTGTATCAATCGCTGAACATGAACTCTGGGAAGCCTAGTTGTTGGATATGAATCAAATGGATCAAAAGAGGCATTTACCGGCGTGGATAAAGCCATTGAGTTATGATGGTATGTATCAGAATCATGGCTTTTGGAAGAAGGCCTCTTGATCTCGGACTTGTCTACTGATCTACCCCGAACCGAAGGTTCCGATGATGATGAGGAGGAGGAAGACAAAGGCTCATTTGCGTAAGTACACGTGACTTTTCTCTTGACACATCTCGAGCACTTAGGTGTTCCAAGATCGCAACTATGCTTCGCTTTTGCGCAAGCGTTGCATGATCTTCGGAGAGTCGTCCGCATGGCTAGCCAAGAGAAGTTAGGTAAGCCGTTATTTGTGGTGGAGGAGGAAGTTCAGATTCGTTACAGACACTGTAACGCACGCGTCAATGGATCCGTAGGGAGCGAGAAGTGGAGTACCCACTGTATGCACTGTACGTAGTTTAGGTCGCAGGGGTACGAGAGGGCAATTTCCGCTGGTATTTTCCGCGAAATTCCGCTGTATAGAGACCCCTTTGCCAAGTTCATTTTGTCCTGTAACAATGCTGACAGGCTTCAAAGTAAAAAGAGGGATGGAGAGGGGAAAAAAACAACGCGGTCTAGCCCAAGTCGGGCATCAGCCCTGCCATGCCCTGTCCTGTCCTCTCTAGCTCAATTCATTAATCTGCTGTCTTTTGACATTTCTGACACTTGTCTGATTGTCGATCATACTACCCTATATTCGTTGCAGCTATTTCGATGTCACTACGCGATCATAAATGACGGCATTTCGCAAGCATTACTTGTTTTGGCAGAGGACAGAGGCGACATGCGAGAAATGCGAGAGACGCGAGGTCTGAAACAATCCAGAGTAGCTTCGGCACTTGTGAAGCATCAGCCATCGGCTTTCGTCGTATATGCAGGTCATTTTGCTTTTGGAACTCCAAGTTTCAAAAACGGATGAAGCAAATATGCAGTTCACGCAGTGTAGATCAACCGTAGCCTTGACAGGTGGGTCTAACTCAGCTGTGAAGTCGCAAGCCAGGTCCCAATCCGTTAAGAACGCGCTCCGGTACTACAAGGAACGGGTCCTGATGCTACTCAGAACGGACTTTAAGGTCTTATCAATTCTTTCATTCTAGGCTTTATGATATATCAGAACGCACTTGCAAGAATCCTTCACCTCCTTTGTTTCGGGTCGCTGGGTCCTCCGCGGGACCACATTGGACGGAAACCTGTAATAGAGGGGCGCTGATTGGCACGTGAAGCCTTCTAGATTCTGTCAATGGTACCGTTGTGGGGGATCTACTACCGGAAATACCGGAAACTCTTACGCTTCATTCATTGACAGGTGCACTAACACTAAAGCTTGTTGGCCCTACGGCAACTTATCTGGGGACCTCGTCCAGTAATCATAGTACGCTACCCTGCTGTTATCACGCAATTCGACTGCCCTATACAATTACTAGCGGTAGGCGGAGTTGATCCTTCAAAATCCGAGATTGCAAACATCCAGGGTCTCTCATATCAGGAGGCAAACGGCTGATTCTCCTGTATAGGCTATCATATTCATTAGTTTGAACTACGTGGCAATCTTCTATCAGGTTCCATCAAGGAGGGTCTCGGCAACGCCTGGAGCGATTGTGCTTATGCTAGCGCTGGTGCTTCTATTCTTGAGATTGATCGCAGTTGCTCGCTAAGCCATCAGGTCCCTTGCTAAACCCGGGGCAAAATTGGCGAGTCTAATGCCGTACAAATCCCGGACAATACTCAGCCGCATCTGGCTGTTTTCTACTTGTTCAGGGCTGCTGTGACGGCTCGACGTAACCACAGCTAGCGGCCAAATAAGAGAGTACATGATGACGCTCTGACGCTCCGGCACCGGGAGAGGTCTCCCGTGCTTATCGACTTCCCCCATCAAATAGGGTAGGCCGCTGCAAAGCTTGTGAAGTACGGTCTTGATCTGCCTCTCGGACATGGCGCCGGCGGTCCGGGCCAATTGCATCTCGTCGTCACCTATCGCCTCCAGCTGTAACAGAGCGTCCGAGCACTTGGACAGTCTCTCGAAGAAGAGGACCAAGAACGAGGCAAAAGAACTCCACCTGGACGCAGTCCATCGTGAATTGAAGCTGATGAGAGACTGATTGGTCGGGGTAGCCGGCCGTTTGTCCGTGGTTTCCTGTGGTCTTAGTTTCGTGGGGATTGCGTCCCTTTCGATCATGGCTAGCTCCCCGGCAATTGCCAAGCCTTGTTTGATGAGCGACACGAGCTGGGCTTGCTTTTCGACAGGCGTCGATAGTGAGTCTGAAGCTGCGATTGGCTTGGCAGCTCGATAGAACTGTCCAATGTGCGTGGTGACCAGGGCCAACCTGACGCCATGTCTTTTGGTATCCAGTTGTGCATCAGGAATGGCTAAGCATTCCATGTTCTCCTCGGACATAAGAGAAGGGATTTGCTTGATGTGTGTCTCAGTACCCATGCTATATCAGTGCCAGATTAAGCTTTACTAACCAGTTGCGTAAATATCCATCCATAGAGAGACGATTCGTCAACGTTGGTAAGCACTCGGTGGCCAACAACCTCGAATAACTTGGAAATACCTGCCATGTGCACGGCCTGTGTTGTTTGCCCTTGGCACTCGATATCCTGAAAGTCTCGTCAGTGTGTGCAGATCATCGAGGCACAGGGCTTACCGGACCTCAATCATACCCATGAGCATGAGCGATGCCAAGGTCTCATTTTTCAGGGGTCGTTTAGATGCGGACAGATCTTTATTGACGGTACGCAGGGCAGCCCCATAATGACTTCTTGCTGTGACATAGAGCGTTGAAGACTTGTAGTGCCGAGACAGCGCCATGTAAGACGCGGCCAGAGTAGCCGGACGAATGCACGAAGACCGACTAGACTCCCGATACATGCCCTCGAGAAAGTCCAGATGCCCCCCGAAAACTCCGGGCGCCGGATGCACGCAGTACTCGTGCAGAAAGAACCTGAGGGATTCCTCCTCGAATGAAGGCTGGGGTTGTCGAACGACCCCTACGCTGTAGGACCTTGGTGTGTAAAGCCCCTTGTTCGCGACGAGGGTCTGGACAGATTTACGGCCAGCACTGGGCTCGCCGCGGACGAGACTGTGACCAGGCTCTCCGTGGAACCGGAACGCTAAAGGGCGATCATATCCAGGGCACGGTGCTTTGTATAGCTCGCAGCGTTTGCATCCTGGACGTCGTCCGTCGCACTGAGAAGCACGAACGGGTTAGTACGAGATGAATACGAAATGGCTGGCATGAGAAAATGAAAGAAGCAGGGAAAATAAACACCTTGATCTTTCGTTTCCTACAGCGATCGCAACCCCGGCTGAGAGCGCCCGGAAAGACCATGGTCCTCGCTTAGGCTTGTTCGATTGGAAGCAGGACTGGACTGGACTGGACCGGACCAGCAGACAACGTTTCGGTGGCAACCCACCTACGAGAGCAGGAGAATAGCAGCAGAACAGAGAGATGCGGTCTGTGCCTTTGCCTCTGGTACGGTATGTTATGTAGATTGGTGGAGCTTGTAGAGGCTGGCACTCTACCATAGGTTCATTCGTGCGTGAAAAGACTGTGGAGAGAAGTTCATGGCTGGCTGCTATTCGGAAACGAAGACCAATCAAGCTCGGCGGACCCTTCGAATGGCTGTCTGAGTAAGCAAATAGGTCATACTGCAACGCCAGTATTGGTGGACTTATCTCCAACGGTCTTTAAGGTCGGTCCGCAAAACGTCAAAGCGCAGCAACCCAGGTCGCAAGCTAAGCCGAACGCAGAGATTTTGATTACGTGAACAGCCCTTTTTCTTTCATTTTCGTCTGAAGAATTCCTTGATGACAGTCTGCTACTTAATCTATTAATGTATCTGTTATCAGCCACAGTATAGCTTAGCTTCGTCTGATCGCACTTATCGCGTGAGACATGCTGCATACGCTTTCCCCTAAGCAGCAAAGAACAACTCTTGGGGCTTCCCCGGAAGTGTCATCCGTAACTGCCAACGTGCTGTAGTTTCTTGTCAGCCATTCCTATCCCTATCCCCATCCTCATCTTCATTGCCCCCCCACCACTGAAATCTTTAGATACTGAACAAGGTTGACACTCGCTGTTTCGCTTCTAACTGTAATTTGTCGATGCGTAGCAGTGCAGCATCCTAGGGTCACCTGACCCACTCCGGGCCCATTATCAATGGACAGGTACCACTAGGCTACACTACTGCCTCCCCGCGACTCATACTAGAGACTGCTGTCGCTTGGTAGTATCAGATCTACTATTATTGCGCAAATTATACGCCAGGTTATATGTTTCACCTAGTTCCCCAGTATCCCAAATCGGATTGGTTCCCCTGTCCACATCTATGTTGCGTTGCGGAATGCGCCCAAGACAGTTCAAGGAATTACGGCCGAAGCTTGTGCCGCCAAGGATCACTCTCGGCCGGGCTTGTAGAGATCTACTGCCTGGTACCTGGCAGCTTTTTCGAAAATATACGTCAGCTACCGCTCATTTTACATGTCTACCTCCAGTGGCGTCTGGGCCTAGACTCAGGAGAGTCTCGAGTCATAAAGTGTAGGCTGGAAAGACCGAATCTGCAAGGGTGAGCAATGTCTAAGCGTCGTCAAATTATTTAAAAATTGCATAAAACCGTCCTGTTCCCAGACGGCTAGTACTGCGCCCGATCTATCCCCGTCGATTAGCTCTGGTGGTCCGATATACGAACTTGCTCGTTCGCCAACCACTAGTTCACCTTCCTCCTACATCACATCATCCATCCCCATACATGTCGCCCATGATGAGCAATCACGCTAAGAATAACAACAGAAGAAGGTGGGAAGCTAAATTTGACTTCGTTTCTACCTTGACTGACAATTAATAGTCACACAAAGTCTCGCACAGGCTGTTTGACGTGGTGTGTTGGACTGAAAAGCGTTGATATTAGTCGATTCCCATACTAACAAGTTTTTTTTTTCTCTGGTCCAGCAAACGCCGTCATATCCGATGCGACGAAAGTTATCCCCAATGGTATGTGCTCTCCCATTTATACTAAGGAGCATCACAGCTTATTCCTCGGCCTAGTCAAAACTGCACCAAGCACAAGGTCAAATGCGCTTTCCAAGACGTACCATCGCAAGAAGAAACATTACTACAGAAGTCACCGATCGATAGCAAAGCGCAGCCATCTTCAACAACCAAATCTCGTAGGCCTTGGTCAGCAAAAGCCAGGGCAGAGGTGAGGCAGTGGAGAAGAACAGGATCTATGCCAATTCCGGACGCGCGGATGAGGATAACCCTGCAACCAACAATATACTCTGAGGATGATCTGTGCTTCATTTACCAGGCTGCCAGTAACCAGCATCGACTTACAGCGATGGGTGTCAGCAAACTTACAATCATATCCTCCTATTTACCGAGGTTTGTAGATGCACCTGGCTGAAGTATTCCCTATTAATTGCATACGTATAGCTTCTTTCGAATTATTGCCAGCTCTCGATTAGCCATGAACGGAGTCCTCGCCCTCTCCGCATACCAAGTTGCGTCGGTCACACACTGCCAACACGCTCGCCGAAAAGAATACCAATATCAAATGCTAGCGATACAGGATCTAAGGAAATGCCTCGCCAACTTTAGTCCCGAGCATGCAGACGGAGCCCTTGTCGCCTCTATGGCGCTTTTATGGCTTTGCGAGGATATGTGAGTTCATTTTTGTTATTGGACAAGTATGAGCGAAACGCTTATTTCTTTAGGTCGAGCCGGAGTCAAATATCAGAAGGAATCACTGCCGTAAGTACTAATTCATACCTGAATTGTGCTCTAGACTAACCAGTATACAGATACTACAAACCTGCCATAGACTCGGACACCGATCAGGATTTTACCTGATGCTTGCCAAAGCCTGGCGGCCAGCTTCCGACCGACCTGCGAGCCCGATGCCTGACTGCGAACGATCGATGGTATTGCACGACCTGATTATTGAGATGTACAAGTTCAAGAACCTTCTGAAAGGGCAGGAACCTGGTGACGATACCTGGCGAAAGTTGCGAATGCTTATCGCCCTGGCCCAGGATCTTGCCAAGCTCGATCCATCAACACCTGCCGATAGACAATTTGAACGTGTCCGACTACTACGAGATTACAAGCTATGGCTTCCTCTGAACGATCTGCTATCCGGGAAAAACCTTTCGAGTACTTTAATGGTCAACGCATACCTATACTCCTTGGCCCTTTACGCTCAGCGACACACATCACAGGCTTACATGATCGATTCGATGGTCGACCTGCAGAACTTATTGGAAGAGACATTGTGTCAGGTCAACCCTATCGAGTCCTATGTCGAGCCGATCAATGGCCTTAGGGCTCTGGTAGCCCAGATGTAGAAGCGTTAGTTCTAGTTCAAAGATTGCAAGTTACAAAGATATTAGGTTTAGTTGGATGAATCACTATAGTTATAGATAATCAGAAACGAATATGAACAACAATAATAAGCGGGCGCTCTATATAATTCAAAGAGCTTTAATGCAAAATACGTTTCATGCTGGAACATTTTGCTGACAAAGAACGTCCCCTCCTCGCCTAGGGACCCAGCAGGGATTGACGCGTGATATTATAAAATACAGCCGCCCTGATCGAATCCTCACCACACAAGAGATCAGCCAGACATGTTTGTGTGAACTCTACAGGAAGATGGCAAACCTCAATACAAACTCTCATGCTCTCAGAGTCGAGAGGGCCATTTTAGACGACATACCCACACTCACTGAAGTTTGGTTCGCAGCATTCACAGATCCGGGAATACGCCGCATATGGCCTGACACGCCCGCCGTTCGCAAATGGTGGACCGATGCCAACCACCACGATCTCCTTCACAAGCCGTTTCAACACTATATCAAGATAATCGACCCCCAAACCCAAGACGTTCAGGGTCGACCGCGCATAGCCGCATTTGCCAAGTGGGATACTTCGATGCCGTCGGAGCGGGGCCGACGATATCCACCATGGACGGAGGACCAGCCCGGCCAAGTCTGCGATGAGTTCATTGCCAAGGAAGAGCGAGAGAGGCTGCGTGTCATGGGCGATCAGAAACATTATTGTGAGTAGTCGTCAATGACTACTTAGTTACCGATGCCTCGGTCCTGGCTAACTTGGCGGTCAGACCTGGACACGCTTGTGACGCACCCAGACTATCAGCGACTCGGGGCAGGCAGTTTGCTAATGAAATGGGGCTGTGATCTCGCGGATAAAGACAGGGTTGCAGCGTATGTGGATGCTTCCAAGTCGGGTGCTGCCTTGTATGAACGTTTTGGATTTGTGGACGAGAGCCTACCTGATTCTGGAGATGTTGCTTCTATGGCGCGACGGAAGGGTAGTATCCCGGACAGGGCTCTCTAAAGTGGTGCGCAGTCTTCCTACAGTCTAGACTCGGCCAACTTCTCAGCCCACAATCGATATGAGTTGATGTATACAGTCTACGCCTCTTCTAGCTTACTGAATAACGGTGTACCGGAAAAAAAGACGTCATTTATGACCAGCGACGCTTGCCAAGTCGTTGAAAAGTACAAAGTGACGAACCAATACAGAGTGAACAGTGTCTTAGTATTCATTATAACCGGCATCCAAGGAACACCCCCAACACATGGCATGACCTCTAAAAAGGTGATATGGTGTATCAGGTCTTCCAGACAATCTTGGCAAGGTATGACACATATTGTGATCTTCTAATTTCGCAGGATAAACAGTGGACGGATATTAAATCACGGACTTGGAAGAAAATACCACGCATACTCTACATAATAAAGACGTTCACGGACGAACAAGGCAAGAGAGAGGGGAATACATATCTGGTTCGCTTGAGTTTATATTCACGTACTATCAATCAGTGGCTAGTTTATTGTGATCTAGCTGATTTTAACTTGTCGGCAGCTTAACACAATTATGGTTTGAACCTTATAGCAATACCTCACACTACACTTGCAAATTGAGGGTTGTATGGAAGTTCAAAGTTATTATTTTAATTCAGGGACATGATAGCAGGGTAAATGACTGTGCCTACTTGTTAAAGGCAAAATCATATAGCAAGTTCCGTATGCTCGAATCTGCCGCAGGGAGAGAAAAAGAAGAAAATGTTAATAAGATTCCATGTGAGCCTGTAACAGAACATCCCCCCGTTATCTGATTTGCTCTTTCACTTACCATATACCTTCTGTCATCTTTATAAATCTGCCTATTTGGACAGAGTACCAAGGTTATTATATCATTGGGATTGAGTTTGAGCCATATATATTTCTTAACAGTTTCATGCAACCCGCCGAGAAGCCCGCATGAGATTTCAGCCTCTTGTAATCCAAGCTATGATATCTAGTACCTTGTCAGAAGGTAACTACTTTCCAACCGATCGCGAAAGGTGCATTGCTGACATTCACCTGTGCATCGGCTTTTCAATGATCCGAGATTGTGCTTACAGTCCAGCTGCAACAGCTTCCCCTCCCCAGACGCATCATACGAGTTAGTTAGTCCTCAGCATGACTGAAGCTCCAAGCCATCACCACTTCCGCAACCATTGCGGCATCTGCGGTCAAAACATATTGGAGGGTCAAAGCTTCAACCCCTGTGAGTTGCACCTAATGTAGCCAGCAATAGTGAAATAGCCTGGTTAACATACCAAATGTAGTATTAGGCACTGACAATGACCCTGAATTGGGATGTTGTATGGATCGAACGGTGCGTCCCTCACTAGAACATCGTACATATATGACCGTTGGTGGAAAACATCTTTGCTGGGCAACCAATTGCCGCTCCTGCGCCCGTAGCCCTGAGGCAGTTGGTTTACACTCGATATGTTTCAGTATTTTTCGGGAACACTGCAAAGTTGATCGCGCACTCGATCGGCTATGGACGAATGTATGTCCGCAAAACCTGTGGAGGGATGCCCCATCTCTTCAGATTGATCGCAGACCAGGGCTCGAAGTAGACCTTGTCCGTGACAAGGCCAAGTACTACGGTATTAGCATGCTGGGTCAGCTTCCAACAGAACTCATTCATCAGATACACAAGTACAGTGAATCAGCGGCATTTTGGCGCTGTGTATCGGCCCTAGGCCTCGCCAGGGAGCTGGCTCAGTTACAATCAGACGTGACACTGCCAACAACGTCGACGCCTTTGTGCGATGTTCTGGCATGGACAAAAGGGGATTCGGCAGTTTTGCTTTCTAGCAAGTGTCCTCCTTACCTACGACTTACCCTTGACCGTCAAGGTATCCGTAAGATCGAAAGGTTTCAGGAAAGACCGTCATGTAGTCCAGCTGGTGCAGACAAGGAAGCCTTTGTGTTCGAACATGAAGATGAATTCAAAGACGTTGTCGTAATACCAAAGGTTGTGAAACCCTTCATTCAGATGTCATTGGGCTAATTTCAAGCAGTTCAACGTTTTGCGACTCCAGCTTCCGGCCCATATACGAGGATTTCAGATCTGGGACACTCCCAACCCCCCTTTGCTTGGAGACTGCCAGTTCTGCGGTCGAGTATCACAGTCTATGCAGCTCAGGATCATTGACTTGCGTGGAGTGGAGGGCCTCACTTTCTTTTTCTCATTCAGCAAGCTTTACGCAGTTCATGGACACAACAGAGCGACCTCATATGCAAATAGAAGAGTGAAGAGGCTTTTTGAACAGCGACAGGGCCTCACATGCACATACTTACCGATTCCCATCGGTGAAGAGATAACAGTCATCGCACTCAGGCTCAGGAATTCACTCGGAGGCGGGCATGCTACCGTGCAAAAGCCATTCTTTTTGGTAAACTAGTAATCCTTGCCCATGATGTGGAATACCATTCATTAACATTGGCAGTTTCGAACCAAACTAGCTGGTGATATCTCTATCGGCACATACCATCCAGGGCTCGTTAAAGATGTTATACTTAGTCAATCTGGTCCAAGATTGTTCATATATAATGTTGCCGATGTTGGTCCAGCAACTGTCTTTGGCACTTACCCTCGAGAAACACATGCTGGCGACCTCTCACCGCCTCTTTCTCATTCTGCGATTGCCGATCCACACATTCCTATAGACCACGTCCAGTCTTTCCTGGCACCATTGCAGGATGTGATCTGTATACAAGTTCTCGAAGATGAGAGAAAAGGTCAGGCTATCGGAGTCCTACTGGATTATAACAACGGCGCTCAACGTGCACTTGGGAATTGTCGACTGGATGCGGTTCGTGTGAAGACGTATTGGAAGCCATTGAGGATTTGCTGTCTTAGCTTTACGGATGATACCATTGCCGATGCTGTGGGACCCTTAGGCTCACCACCACAAGCCTTGCGCCATCCTTTTATCACGGCGGGCGATGACCTCGACCATAGCCATGATCATGATGGGGAACATTGGGTGTGCAGTCCATTGAGAGGCAGGCTCGAGTATTGGTTTGCGATTGACCATTCTAGTGTTCGTGTAGTGGAGTAGAAGAAGGATCAACAAGGTATTGTTGCAATAACGTACTTGGCGCCGAAATGTGACTGCCTGTTGCTCTCTTGGCAGTTCTCTGCGTTTCCATCTTGACCGACAAAGACATGAAAGTGTCATGTAACAGAGATCGCGATGGTCCTATTGTATAGGTTGATATGCAGTGCTAGCATGCATCAGCCCGCAATGATCACCATGAGATGCAGAATCATGACCCAACTGAGGTCATAATCGTCAACAAAGCAGCCACTTTTATCCGCTCAGCACTTCAGCACAACAAAGCACGGACATGTCAGCTCTTTAGTACGGCACCAAATACCGAAAAACAGCTGAACTGATCTACTGAGATGCATTGCCAAGAGGTCATTGCAAATGCCGATCGAGTGATGTTTGGTGACCCGGGCCGCTTTATAGAGAATTCCACAATCAACCGACAAACACGGCCCGCTGCATATGATGGCATCCTTACACCTTACGAAGAGATCGACTGATGAGCTGATTATAAACGGTCTAGTACGACTTGAACCGTGCAGCCACTTTTCCCTATAGGGAGTCATGATCTTCATTCCCGGACGTCAAGTCCGGGCTAGCGCAGCGCCTGTCCAATGGATCGCTGCTTGATGTTGACTCTAAATCAGTAGTCCGAGACGCAGACAGGTCAGCCAAGACAAGAGGGCTTTTCTCATGTCAGTGCGGAATTTGATTGCGACGTCGTAAAACGAGATTATCACTGGCTAGTCTCAACAAATGTCTCCATTGTTGTTGCAACTCTGACGTTTTTGCTGCGTCGCAGTCTCACAGAGGCCTGCTAGAGAGCGCGTCATACCTGCAACCACTGCAAAGTGTAAAGAATTGAGAAGTAATGAGCCCCTTCTTTGTTCAAGGGATGGGGAAAAATTGTTATTTGACAGTTATGTTGCGTCGTCAGCCTTTAAACATTCCTCACCATCTTCCCGGATTCACTTACTTGTACTAAGTTCGCCTTGCCTTACTTTACTTTGACTTCCCTGTTTTTCCCTCCCACCAATTTCTTTTTCTTCATTTTTTAATCCCTTCAGGGTATAGGCTCCAAAGAATCCAACCAGTCATCTCACAAGGGCGCCCACCCGACTACCAAAATGGCAGACATCCACGGTATGAATGGTCACAACGGCCACAACGGTCACGTGAACGGCCAAAATGGCCACTACGTTCACCATGAAAAGCAAAGACGGACACATCTAAGCGAATTCGGCACTCACATGGTAGCGGCATCCGGAGAATTTGTGGGCACATTTCTATTCTTGTACTTTGCATATGCTGGAAACATCGTTGCCATTCGTCAAGAGCCTGTAGCAGGGCCCGATGGCTCTCAGGCCAATAGCACGGTTATGTATGTTGCCATGTCGTATGGATTTTCGCTCCTAGTCAACGTTTGGGCTTTCTATCGGATCAGTGGTGGACTGTTCAACCCTGCGGTAAGTTACTGTGGATTGGAGGTGATATCTTCGACAACTAACGTCAATGCCAGGTTACTTTGGGTCTCTGCCTCTCTAACCAGCTTCCATGGACTCGCGGGCTCTTTCTGTTCCCAGCTCAAATCATCGCTTCGATGTGTGCGGGAGGTCTTGTCGATGCCATGTTCCCTGGAGGTGCTTCTCTTGCCAATACCACCCTTGGGCCTGACACCTCAATCGCCCAGGGTGTCTTTCTCGAGATGTTCTTCGCAGCACAGTTAGTCTTTGTTGTCTTGATGCTGGCAGCTGAGAAGTCGCGAGATACCTTCCTGGCCCCCGTTGGTATCGGTCTGGCTCTTTTCGTCGCGCTAATCCCAGGTAAGCACAGCTGTTCCCCTTCTCCCAAAAGTAAGCTAAAGAGATTATGATAGGTGTCTTTGTGACCGGCGGATCAGCCAACCCTGTGCGATCCTTTGGATGCGCTGTTGGCTCCAGAGAGTTCCCCGGCTACCACTGGATCTATTGGGTCGGACCCTTCCTTGGTGCTGCTCTTGCTGCGGGCTATTTCCGTCTCGTAAAGATGATGCACTACGAGGAAGCGAACCCTGGACAGGACAGCCCAGTTGACGTATGAGCGTTCACAGGTAGTGCTGCGACTAGAAACTCGGGCAGATACTGGGGGTTGTGTTTGCTATTAGCAGATTGAGAAGTTCATAGATTAAATATTGAGGAACAGCCTGGCGGTAACAATTTGCAATTGGTGGAAAGAAAATCGTTGGAGACGATACATGCATGAAATTGGTCCCTGAAGTTTATCCTTTTCGAGCATATATCAGTTAGCATTGAAGTTCATCTGAAAGCATAAAGCGGATTATTTTTATGAATGAGACGCGGATACTTCAATGGCCGGAGTATTTCAATATGATGCCATCTTCCTGTAGCTAGGCAAAATAAATACAAATGTGACATTTGTAATATTTACCCCGTGCGCGCACAACTGGAAAGTGATAAATCCCACAATTATCGATTAGATAGGTTTTTTTGGTTCATATATTTTTACATCCATAATATGGAGTGAAATTGACCATCTATCTGGGCTGGGTTTCTGCTGTTTTTACTGTATGTGATTTCCGGTGTTATTTGTTTAACATTCCTAGCATCATGACTTCAATGCTTTCACACATTCAGATTATTATAGAACTATCGCAAAAATAGTGCTAGAAATGTCTTTATGTTGTAAAAGCATCGGAGTCATGATGCTAGAAATGTTAAAAAAATAAAAAATAAAAAAAATAAAAAAAAACCTCAGAAAATACAAACATAGACGCAGCAGAAAACCAAGGCAAATATCGTCAGTTCCCGATCAATAACTCCTATCCTTGATCATATATATTGCATAAAATCCATGGGACCTAACCCAAGAAACAGCTGGAAAACAACGCTTATAGTTCAAATGGTCCTCTATCATCCATAAACACCACATCCCACCAGTTTTGCTTCTCCTTCTTTGCCCACTTCGACATACAAATGCTGTCAAAGTCGGTCGTCACCAGCTGCTTCTGGAAGTCCATGAATCGCCGGATCTCCTTGTAAGACTGGAGTCCCCAGTACACCGCTTTGCCTTCAGGGAGCTGCACTCTGCTGAGAGGCTGCTGTCGGCGCTGTTTGAGCTGTGACGTGACGAGGTCGCGCAAGTAGGGGAAGAACCACATGCGGGGCCACCACAGGACTCGGCGTGTCTTGAGGTTATTGATGTGCGCATTGTGGTGAATGTTGACAGGGATAGCGGTCGTGAAGAAGTCAGCGTAGACGTTCATGTCACCCCAGTCAAGCTTGCCACGCTCCTCTTCGCTCAAGAGGCGTGCGATGGGATTTGTGGCACTGGCAATTTCATCCGGAACACGGGTGAGACGAGCAGGCTCAATCTCAAGCTCTGCAGATCGTTGAGCGATGTAGGTCTGGTTGTTAAGCGACACGATGTCTCCATCGTCTTCCTCAAAAACGGTGGGAATCGAGATGGTTTGGTAGTAGTCAAGGCCGACGTGGAACTCAAACTGGTCACGGACCATGATGGAGGCATTGTGGTTAATGTCGATGTTGTCACCAAGCTCGCGCCTCCACTTGCGCCAAATCTCTTGCTCTGCCCAAATCTCACCAAAGAAACCTTGGTCACTGTAAAAGTGGTCTCCCTGGATAGCCTTGCCAGCCTCGTAACGCTCCTGGGCGCGACGGAAGTACCGCCGCATGTCGCCAACAGGTCCAATAAAGGCTCCGCTGTTGATGTACTTGGGACGAACATCGACCATGCGCATCTCAGGGTCAGCGTCCGTCTCAGGACCGTAAAGATCCTCACGAAGGGGGCTTTCCGGGAGGTCGGAGCAATGAAGGTCAGAGCCAGACTTGGCCCGGGGCCAGCATCTCTTCTGGGCCGAGACCATGATGGTCTGCTTCATGGGCATCTCGGATTTACCTGTCCATTGTTTCTGTAGACGCTCGTTGGCCTCGGCATTGAGATCGTGGTAACGCTGAATCAGAACACCGGGAGGTAGCTGGAACCAGGAGTCTGAACTGTCGGCCACCACGATAAGATCGTCCATGCCCAGATGGTCCTTGCTGCTGGGCTTCTGGCGGACGCCCCAATCGAGGTAATCCAGAACGCCAGCAATTTTGGCGAGATGGGAACCACTCTTGCCCCAGTTGAGAATGATGGGCGTAGGGTATCCAAGGGCGATCGCCGTAACCATGGCCTTACACAGATTAACACCTGGGGCGTTGGCGGGGAGTAGGATGATAAGGCGACGGTTGTGGACCTTCAACTGCGTAGACGGAGGGCTAAGCATGACGGGGATAGCGGGGGCATCGGCAGCCTCAGGGGAATCTGGAACAGCAGGAACAGCAGGGATATCAGCTGCAACAGGTGCATCGGGGGCGCCAAGAACGTCAGGAACGCCAGGAACACCGGGCATATCCTGTGTATTAGGAATATCTGGTGTGTCAGGAACCTCGTGAGCACCAGGAACATCGGGCATATCCGGTATGGCATCAACAGCAGGCACCGAGTCTAGGGAAATTTCCGAAACGACTTCGGGAGTAGGTTCTGGGGCTGCCTTCTGGCCTTCAGACATCTCAAAAACGTCGGCTGTTCCATCGGATAGGTATTGTCGTCCCTTTGAATGTTAGTCAGTCATGTCACTTCGGCACTCGCCATGCGTTCTCCATACCTCAAGCGCCGCAAGCGCCAAGAATGTAGGGACCAGTAAAATAGCTGCAAACATGAGCAGGAGGCCCCGAGTCGACAACCGCAGACATCTCCTTGGTGTGATCTGAGCTTTTGTCTCCGCCTTGTCCTTCACAGTTGTCGTTGGAAGCTCTTGGTAGCCAGTGTTGTTAAACATCTGGCTCCACCAACTGCCAGCTTCCCGAGTACTCGTCATGGTGGGTAGGAAAAGGAAGCAGATTAACCTGGCAGTTGATCCTCAATTGATCAGCTGGGACCCAAGTTACTGCGCTTCTTCAAGGTTGTTAATGAATGAATGAATGAGAAACAGCGAGACATACAAAAGGCGAAGCAGCTCAGCTTGGAGAAGGATATATATCAGAGTACTGTACGGGAACCAAACCCCTAAAAACTGCATAGAAAAGGGATTCAAGGCTGTGGAATTTGACACTCCCTTGCGCAGGGCATCTTGGCCAAAAGGGGCCGAAAGGGATGAATAATAATTCAAGTAGAGTTGTGTTGTTTTGTAGCCTGTCTCTGTCTCTTACTTTTTGACACACAAAAGAAATTAGCGCTAAAAACCAATAGCTCGAGTCCGCTCTACTACCCCTGTAGGATAGTACTGGGACTGCGTGTCTCAGTGCCTGTGTCCCAGGCCTAGTGAGCCATGTTCAGACACTATCTGCATCTGGTGGTCAGCTGACTTCGAGTTTACAGGATGCAAAATGAGGCGTCACCCCTTTTACCACCTGTGTCGTCTTCCTTTTTTTTTTCTTGGCAAGGGTTATGCTCATCAAATAAGCCACTAGACGAGTGGAACTGACACATCGTCAATCCGTTGTTGTTTCTGAACGTCAAGCCAGTAACCTGGAGATGGCATGAAGTCTGAAGAACTATTAAACAGCTCAACGCCCCTTTCAAAGACGAAAGGATCGCGTATGACGATACGGATAGTTCGGTCAATAATGCATGGTCTGCATGCTTTTGCTAGGCAGGACATTGTCACCAGCGCGGACCCCTTAGCCTACCGATTCGCCACGGCCTCGATGCTTCAACGACCTTAACAGTACCACATTCTCCACGAAAGACAGCGCATCTCAATCTTACTTTCTCGACACCACATCAAGATAATTCAGATGGTATCTAAGCTTTGTATCATTCTTGAGCTTGATTGTTTAACTTAGGGCCGTTAATCCTCAGCCGAGTACAACTTTTTGTTATCTTTTAAGCAACATCAGGTACCCGAGACGAGAGCTGTAAAAAAGCAATTGCGCTAACTTTTATTGCGGTAAGACATCCATTCGCTAATGAAATTTCAGATAAGGCTAAATCGACATGCACCTATTCGCTTCCCGCTAAATGCTCTGCATTCCCTGGAGCTCAGATCATTCCTCCTCTGCAAGGGAGAACATCAAAACCTCCCTTGCTGAAAGTTTCACCAAATGAGGGCTCCCTTCCAACAATTTGACACTCAAGAATAAGATTAAGCATATATCGGAATTGACTGTTGCCCAAACGGCGCAAAAGCACCTGATCGAAGCGTTGACTCCGCGTTCTGTAAGACGGGAAGATCGTGTGGCATCGATTGTCTGAGGTACAATGCCAGAGGAAAGGGTCGGTCAATTTCTGTCCAAAACCCTTCGCCATTGACAGCACGTCGACGATAGTTGCCTGTTCTTGTCCCTTGGATCAACCCTTCCACGTCTTTTCGCTCCGAAGTCCGCTTGTCCCATTTAAATCTGAGAGCGTTAAAGTCGTCGCTGAATAAGATGGGTACATTAACCGGGATTTCAGAGGATTGTGACGAAGACAGCAGTAGCTTGTATGTCTCGAGGGTGAGGAAAGGGCTGTAGACAAGCGTTTCTTCGTCCATCATTCTCCCTGCCTCGCCCAGATCAGCAATTGATGGTGTTCTTAGAACAGCGATGCCAAGGCTCTGTAAGAAAGTTTCGTCGGTTGCAGTAAACGTCGGGTCTTGGGCATAGATCTGAAGAGCGCTCTTATCGCTTAATGGTAATGCAAGGTGAGATGCGATGGCCATGAGCATGACCAGCTGCTTGATGCGACGCTGTTGATCCTTAGCGTCAAGCAGGCTCCCTAAGCCCAGTGAAACAATTCTGGTGATGCGCGGTCTGTTCTTTGTGCGTAGCATATCTTCAATGGTCTTTGCAAGAGCCGATTGAGTGTAAATGTCCATCGCGTCTTCATAAAGTCTGGTAAGTTGCTGGAGTTGTTTTCCAGATGATCCATTGTTTCTTTTTGAGCTTTGTGACTTTTTGCTGGGTGCGTAGTGATGCTTATCTGGGCCTTGTATTAGTGGGCCGAGCGCTAAAATGTTCAGGTTCAGCAATGGATGTCTTACCATCGCCCTCGGCAATCTGCATCTTCTTTGAGTGTCGCATCTTGGCTCAAATTGTGTCGCTACAATTCTATTCCTTCTTCCTTATTGAATGATGATGGTTCTTTGGTATCAAAAGGCCTCTGTTGTTTGTTGCTCTGGATGTCAGACAGATGCTGTTCGACTTCCCAGCTGGGCATTCATCCTCTCATATATCTATCTCAACCACCCAGCACCGTGCTTATGATATCCTGTAGGGTCATCCTGTTCTTGCTCGGTGTTCGGTCATCAGAAAATGCCTTTGTAATCTTTCGTGTAACGATGTTGACTCCATGTAAGCAACGATGCTGCATGACAGGGTTGTCGCACTGAAAATTATTTTTCGACAGGGGAGCTTTCCATTTCTAAGCTAACGACAGCTAAACCACTCTCGGTTGCAAGTTACAAATCCACGAAGCTGACAAAAGCTCCAATGACGACAGCCAGCCTGCTCTTCAATGTATTGACTGAGAGATACGGTCGTTCTATAGATCAAAGAGAGATATAAAACTCCATTTTGAAAGTACATAACGTGAAATCGTACCCACCTGGAACGAGAACGGCCTTTGACCTCCATGTCCACCATCTCTTCACGACTGCGCGGGATCTCACCCTACAGGAGGTAGAGCACGATCGCAATTAATAATTCAGACATTTCGTATCTCGACTCCAACAATTCGGAATATCGGCAAATGACTCATTCTCATTTTGTTCGTCAGTTCTGTAGCTAACTGTATTATCCTTCGTCTTTCCCAAACAAGAAGTGACTCATTTGATCTTTTCTTTTGAACCTTGTCTAGAAGTTGCGCACTTCGGCCGTTCTAAACCCCGACTCTGCCATCACTAAGCCGACCGAACCCTGCAAATCGGCCTTCAGTCAATGCCGACCAGTGATCCTTCAAGCAAACGGCACAGACGTTCCAAATTGGCAACATTCCAACCTCATCAAATTCCGCAAGAGAAAGTAACAGAAATCAGGAACGCAAGTTTGACCTTGGGAAATTAAGTACAAAGCTTCCGGTTACCTTTACATCTTCTACAAAGTAGGTATTGCCGTAAGGAAAGCCAACAAAACGTACGACATCATGTTCAATTTCTCATCCAGTACTACCTATTTATCCAATTTGATCTTTTAACACTACTCCAAAACCCAAATCTCCTCAATTAAAGCGGTGATCCGACCACGGAACCTTCATACCCATAAACGACGACCGCGACGGCTTGCGGTTTGCTTCAGGCCTGGTTTGTCCAGGAACACCTGGTGCGTATGGAACGAAGCCAGGTTCAGGAGAAGTTTGACTTGGCGGCGTGAAGGCTTCTGGTGTTGACAATACTGGCGGTGTTTCATGTGGCGGCGTTTGTTGCTGACCTGGTTGATATGCCTGAAAAGCGTTCGCTAACGACCCAGGCGGAGTTGAGTGGCGTACGTTGTCTCCCGACCCTGGCTGGTATGGTCTGTACATGGGAGGACGGGTAGCTGAGATTGGCTTCCTTCTGATCGGTCCCGGAGACTGTGATGGTGTCACTGCACCCAGGTCAGACTGCCGTTTGAACAATGATTCTGGGGAAAAGTCGAGGATGCCTGTAGCAGGACTGTACAAGTCTTGAACAGAGTCGGAAGAGGGTCCTGAAGGGGTTATGGACGGCCTACTTATTGGTTCTTGGGCCGCGAAACCATGGCTTGGAGCCGTCTGGGGTTCTTCAACGACGATCTTCTCGGCATGGAAATTGACTGCTGCAGGTTTGGCTGGCTCAAGCGGAGTATCTGGTGGGACACCCCCGTATATAGAACTTCTCCTACTCTCAACTCTAGCCTCTGCAGGAGGGTCATCGTAATTGAGTTCCTGGCCCTTATTCTGCACGCTTCGAACGACTGCAGTCACAGCAGCATCGCCAGATTCCACAGCTACTTTTATTGCCTTCATCAATTCAGAAACGTGATCAATAACTGTCAAGATAGTCTCGTGATTCCCAGAATCATATGCTTTCTGCAAAGCATTGTTTCCACTGTGGTCTTGGACGAGGACATCTGCTCCGCGCTCAAGCAGAAGCTTTACGGACGCATTTTCGCCCCTATCGGCTGCCAGCATGAGCGCCGTGTTACCGTCGATGTCTTTGTGGTTGATGTCTGCTCCAGCATCAAGAACGAGCTGCAGAGACTCCTTGGATAGACGGTAGGCCGCTTGCACGAGGGGTGTCGTGTCGTGCTCACCGCCTATGACGTTGACGTCGGCTTTAACTGCGATGAGTTTCTTGAATATTTCCTCTTCCATTTTCGTTGCTGCTGCGATGATGGGGTATTTGTTGATGCCCCCTCCGAGATTGGGATTGGCTCCGTGTTCAAGCAGTATATCGACTACTTCGTCGTTACCACATTCCACCGCTGCTTGGAGCGCTGTGCCCGCGAGCATGTTTTCGTGCATCGTGAGCTTATTGACATCAGCTCCGCGCTCCAGGAGGAGTTTGACTATATCAATGTGGTTATGCTCAGCGGCAGTTTGAAGCGCCCAGCCCTCATCAGAGTTGATATCGGCACCAGCGTTTAGAAGCATTGTGACAATGTCGATGGTGCCGTCGTAAGCTGCCGCCGTCAAGGCATTTCCATAGCTGTTAGTTCCCATGATTAGCTTACTACTTCATGCATCCGTCCCATGGTGTACTTACACTGTACCGGTCGCATTAGCGTTGGCTCCGTATCTCAAAAGTAGCTCGATAGTCTTGATATTCTCACGATCGGTCGCTTCATATAAAGACTCATCCAGGGTCTCCGAAGAGATGGCTCCCTGGGTATACTCCCACATTGCTTCAAGGATGCGGATCTCCTCGTCGCTATCATCATCCTGAGCCGTAAAGAGGAATGTCCTGTCACAGTTCAAACCAGGACACTTCTCCAATATCAGGCTGACAATATCCCAGTGGCCCTCGTCGGATCTTGCTGCCTCATCCAGAGCTTCTTGTTTGGCCTCCTGAGAATGTTCGAAGTCGTTGAACAGTCGCGTGAATGCTTCAGTTCGACCAGAGGCTGCGGCCTTCACAAGCGCAGTTTCGAATTCAGATGGTGGCAGTTTGTCCGAGTACTCACTTATTAGGAGCTCAAAAACTGACAGATCGGCTCTCATAGCTGCCAGAGCCAGCGGTGATTTTATAACCTCGTCGTCATCGTCGTCATCATCTTCTTCTTCTTCCTCGTCTTCTTCTTCCTCGTCTTCTTCTTCCTCGTCTTCTTCATCTTCATCTTCTTCTTCATCTTTCTCTTCCTCATTTTCCGCCTCCTTATGCTTATCCTGTTCTTCGTCTTCTGTTCCAGATTCAGAACCTGACTCATCATCGTCTTCCGGACTCACGAGAGAAACATTATGAGCAACCAAGAGCTTCACGGCCTCGGTGTTTCCGGACTCGATAGCTGAGCAAATCACAGCTCCAGAATTTGAGCAGCTGGCGTTCGGGTCTGCCCCTCGCTGCAAAAGCTGTGTCATGATCTTCTCATTCCCTGTTTCTGCCGCCATTCCAAGCGGAGTCGCGGAATTTCGCTCTTTTCCAGCATCTATATCGGCACCCCTAGCAAGCAGTTCTTCAACATTATCTGGTTTACCAAAATATGCTGCGAAATGCAACGGTTGATTATCGAGGCTATCGTATACGTTCATGTCTCCGGCATAGCCATTGTCCATGAGTGCAGAAACGAGACCTTGAAATCCTATAGCAGCCGCGATGTGCAGGCCGGTGAGATCAGCACGTCTGAAGTAATCAAACGTTCCAGTAAGTCGATTATGTTCTGTAAACCAGCGACGTCGAATGTCGGAGCCATCCTCCCAGAACCCTTCTTCCCAACTGAGTGCTTCGGCGATATCGGTCGTGGCCTGACTGGCATGATCTAGCCAATGCATAACGGCATAAGCCAAAGCAATGCCTTTCAGTCGTGGCGCTTCAGGGTCTTCTTCCTCGTATTCTTCTTCCTCATCGTCGTCGGAGATATCTGAGTCACTATCCTCTGCCTCATCGCCTTCAGCTTCATTTTCGTCTTCATCTTCAGGTTCATGATAAACTTGATCAGTGTTCTCTTGTAGTGCCTCTGCATCCTCAGTAGAGAACTCGCCAAATTTCTCCATAACATGACTGAAAGCGCGAAATGCGAGGATGCCATGTTGCAACCTTACATCATCATCGGTAAGGCCAAGCAGTTTGTGGGCATTCTCGAGAAGATGAGTCTTAACCACGGGGAAAGTGAAACAGACTGTAGCTTCATGTCCTTCCTCCTTCTTCGTCACGATTAGTGGCCTGCATTTCTGAATAAGGTCCTTCAGCTCCGACATCTGTTCGTTGTTCGAAGAATCTAGGCCGGCAAGAAGACCGAGCTCTTTTTCGGTTGGGTCTGTGTATGTAAGAACCAGCACGCGCAGCAACTCCTTGATCTCGCCAGCTTTGGTCCGGTTCTTCTCAAACACATCTTCCCATGCAGCGATAAGAAGTGCATCCAACTCTTGTGGAATACCCTCGAGAAGACGACGGACCTGGAGATCGTTTTCATGCTGAGGGAGATCGTCAAGAGAATCACAGGTGATATCAATCCACTGTGTGTTTTGAGCTCTCTGACCGATGACACTGCTGGTGAAGTACACTAGCGCTTTACTATAGCTCTTATTCTTCACTAGCTCCTGGACCTTTCTCTTTGCGTGTTTTCGTAATTCCATCTGAACTTGATCACCATATTTCTCATCTTCCAGGTCGACTAGGCGGACCAAAGGCTTTCTCAAAGCCTGATCGATATTCCAAGACTGGCTGCTGGTGAACATCCATCGCACGAGCGGGCGTCGACCAGTGCCATCGTGTTCAACTTCTGAGCTGAGGAGGCGCAGTAAGGTTGCAGTTGACACGGCTTCCGGGTCAATAGCTTCCAAATTGTTGATGACAAAATACATCCGTGCCCCAAGAAGCACATCATCTTTTAGGATATCTTGGAGTACTTGCCACAAGTTCTCGACAGTCAGCAGATCTGCAGTCCCCTTACCACCTTTCTTGACCAAGAAATTAGTATGCATTGCGACTGATGGTTGTTTGGAGATGATCTGGTGGATGATGGCCTTCAAAAGCTCTTCGGCTGTACCATAATCTGCCGTTTTGTCGCAAAAGAAGTACGCAAGGAATACAGGCGATGATCCCCGAGGCATCTCTTCTGAATTTTCTCCCTCTTCGTCGTATTCGTCGTCTTTGATTGATTCTTCAATCTTCTGAACCGCAGATAAGGCAGCGCTTGTTTTACCACGGCCATCACGACCGCGAACCCATAGACAATCACACTTTTTGACAAGAGGCACGTCTTCCGCCTCGTTGGGTTGGGACAGCCAGCCTATGAACTCGGGTTCCTTCGAGAACCAAGGTGAAGTTGTAGTGACGGCCTCGATAGCTTCCTTCTTCTTCGATACAGATGATCCTTGCAGTGCCCTCATCGCTTTGCTAACAAATGCTTGATCCACATGGCGTGTCGCACTACGTCGGTTCTTAACTCGTAATCCCGAACCATTGATCAGGCGTTTCAAGGGTCCTCGCACCAACATGTACTGTTCATCCTTTGAGCTCTTGAACTTGACCAAATCCCGATGGGTGGCAGATAGGCCCATCGTCTCCATCACACCATCCAGATCAGCGGATTCCCGAGTGACAAACTCTCCAATCTTTTTTGGTAGTGGGATATTGAGAGCTTTTAGGAATTGAGGCATGCCTGAAAGGTGGTCGATAGTCGTAGGATGTTGTTCATAAAAACCATACAACTGGATTTTTGGATCCATTTTGATGGACAGTCGGACAAACTCGCTTCTGAGTTCCTTCAAGCCTTCGTCACCAGGTCTCATGAGCTCGAGTAATTTCGACGCTGTTGAAGTGCCTATCATCTCTCCGACACTAGAAAGCATGCATGCCAAAGACGCGGCTTCTGCGCCATGGAATGGAGTTCCGAAGAAGACGCAGCCAGCTATGTCTTCGAACATACCAGGGAAAAGGTCTGGTTTGGATGCAGCAAGGCAGACGGCCTATTCATGTCAGAAATTTGGATATCGTGAAGAAATTCAGGACTTACCTTGGCAATGACAAGTCCTCCCATACTATGTCCGATGAACGTAATTGGTCTTCCTTTGGCCTTGTCCACATTCTATCCATCGTCAGTCTACGTCTTGTCTATTCCTGTTGGCAGATCTACCTCTCTTTTCACTGCCAAGCCTTCAAGCAATGTATGTGCCAGATTATGAAGAAATTGCTTCACTTTGATGGGCCCATTCCACGATGACTCTGAGTGATAAAGAAGGATGCGCGCATTCTGAAAGTCACGAGCTATGCCGTCCTCATCACCCGCCCAGTTAAAATTGGTATCGGTTGATTTAAAGCTCAGAAGCGGATTGGCTCCCAACCCTGAGACAAAGACGATGCTATTGTGTGTTAACTCATGATCTGGCTTGCAGCCAAAGGTCAGACGATGCTTACTCCATGTCTGTCTTCTTGCCTGACGAGACGTCGGGGTATAGCTGCTTGACGCCCTGCTCGATCTTGTCATATCCTTTCTTCGGCTTGGGAAGGGCCCCTGGAGGGGGGCCGCGCCGCGTTGCTGTGCGATGAAGCGACATTCTTGCGGTTCTGTGTTATGCTCCAGAGAATGAATGTTGGAGCGTTGGGTATTGTGCTGACATCCCAGAGGTAAAGGAACGGGAAGCAAGGCTCCCAATTTTAGTAAGGTGGCTTAGTGGCACCATAAGGCTGCTGCTAGCCAGACTAGGGACTAGGAATCGGATGGACTTCTAAATTCGGGGTGTAATGAATAACTGGACAAGTGCGCATTGCTGAGACCCTATGAAGCTGACTGCATGATTTTGCCCACTTTGCTATCACTAGTCAACCATAAGCTGTTGGTCTCATTTTCAGCCCCCAATCTTGGCAGAAATAAGGGGCAATGAGAGGACACTGTACCCGTACCCACTAAGCATCTTTATCATTTAGCCCGCGACGGGCGCTTACGCAGTGCTGTGAAGTCGCGACAGGAATAGAAACTGGGGGAAGGTTAGTCAATGCCTTGCGATCTGTGAGAATAGCACGACTCGCTGCAGCTGTATTAATTCGCAACATGTCTTGGAGCTGAGTAAACGTATCGTTCCGTCACGATGGATAAATGGGAGGACACGGGTCACCGGGGAATCATCTTGTCCCGAGTGCAACTCAGAGATCCTTCAACGTAAGCTGCCCAATCATGGTCACTCCCAGCCGACTTGACCCGCCAGGGATCATAGCTTAGCCAGCAACCAGCCTTGTGACCCTTGCTTTGTAAGGATGCATTTTAATTTCCACTCTTTTCTTTTTCCCTCGCGCGAGCTAAGCTGCTGTTCATAGCCGGGATCTGTCATCAACCGCGTGCGCCTGGAGGGGCGGGCTATCCCTCACTATTTATGACTTTTCTAGGAAAGAAACTTATACCTCACGCCGCACTCTAACTATCTTTGATCGTCTGCTTAAATTTCCCATACCATGGCTAGTCCGCCTCCACCATTTACAGTTCGCATCTTAGAGAGGGACTTCTTGAGTGCAGATAGTTCCTCTTCCAAGGAGAACTTTAGCGGCCTTCTTCCAGCCAGCGCTCGCTTCAACGATGACATTGTTGTTCCAACGTCGGATCCCAACTTCTTAGAGCGAGAACTTTCCGTCTCGCGTCTGACAGATATACAAGAATGGCTCTGGATCTGCGGCCGGTTAATGCCGCCTCGACAACTCCATCACCAGAAGCTGATCTCTCGAGACATCATCATCAGTGAGCAGGCTGAGCTCCACATGGTCTGGTGGAAGGATCGAATCTTTCTCAAGCCTATGCCCAAGTACCTACTGGATCCAAGCTTCTGGGCCGCCAACATCAGCGACACAGCGCATCTTGATGATGCAACACAGGGCAATCTTGATGCCTCAGCCCGAGGATTTCTCTTCTCATACGCCGCGCTCATCGCGTACAAGAGTGATTTTCGCATCGCCAAAGAGTACGGCTTGCTCCCAGAAGAAGTGACCTGGGAAGGTTGGAAGGCTTTTGCCGCTCAGGTGCTTGAGAATCACCGCTACGATCGCGTCAATCCGCGATATTGGTACGGAGAGTTACGGTTGAGCAGACTCAACAAAGTCTATGCGTTTCGTAAAGGATACCTACTACGCGGCTACTCGAGAGTTGCGTCTCACACCGTCTATGGTGATCTTATTCGAGATAACTTCTCAGTGTTGGCAGGTATTCTGGCTTACGTTGTGATTGCGCTTACGGCAATGCAAGTAGGCTTGGGAGTTGATGGTTTAGTTGAGGAGCAGGCATTCCAGAATGCCAGTTATTTCTTGACGGTGTTCGCATTGATTGTGCCACTAATAGGCGCAATTTTTATTTTCTTTCTTGTTTTTGTCATGATTATTAGTAACTGGAAGGTCACAAAGGCGTTTGAGAGTAGGCGTTTGAAGAAGATGAAGGTTAAACTTTTACGGCGAAAGGAATAATAGATTCGAACGCAGAGGCATACATATGATATAAATATTCAATACATGGATATTACAATAAATAACTCAGGACAAATTTTGCCTCTAACAAAAAAAAAAAAAAAAA